>JAAGNO010004923.1:10622-42765 GCA_033439905.1 Ceryle rudis
ATGGGGCTCTGAGCAACCTGCCCTAGGTAGAGATGTCCCTGCTTGTGTAGGGAGGTTGGACCAGATGACCTCTAGAGATCCCTTCCAGCCTAAACCATTCCATGACTCTATGATCAGGAGAAAATTTGGTACCACATCGTAATGGAGAGCGCTCAGGGTCTGCAACTGCCAAAAGGCATTTTTATTTGAAAAAGACTGGTTTTGCTCAACTGATTTGTTACAGACCAGTAGGGAAACCAGGCTACAACATATTTAGGACTCCTGTCTTTTTTTTTTTTTTTTTTCTTCCCCTGAACAATAGTTTGGTGCCACAGAGTTGCAAATAAACTCATCTATTCTAAACACATACTGTCCCAATTTCTGTTAATTGAAAATATCTTTTATATAGCACTTTTCAAAAGCTTCATGAGTAATTAAAAAAAAATAATAAAAGAAGGCCAGTGGTAGTTTACTAACCCACTAATTCTTGTAACTCCAAATTAGGAGGTGGCAGTTCATTGCTAACAATGCTACCGTTGTCCGAGTCCTTCTAGGCAAAGAACCAGAACACATTTCCAAGCTAACTGGAAGCTACATTAAGCATTCACTCTTCTAGCACATGGAGCATCCCATCAGCAATCCCAGCGACTAACAGCACATTTATTAATAGAACTGGCCTCAAAGACTAAACAATTCAGCTGAATTCTTGGGCCCACTCTACCCCACGGACACGCTGGTGTAAAGAAGCTCTGGGCAGTGAAGCAGACTGGGAGAAGGGGATGTGACAGGACAGTACATGGCCTGTGCACTGCAGGGAGCAGCGCTTTTCAGCAGTCTCTGCATGGAGTCAGAGGTGACTGGTGGATTTGCAATTACAGTTAATGCTCCATGATCCATAACAGGTTGCCCAGGGAGGTGGTTGAGGCCCCATCCCTGGAGACATTCAAGGTGGGGCTTGACAGAGCTCTGAGCAACCTGCTCTGGTTAAGGATGTCCCTGCTTTCCGCAGGGGGTTGGACTGGGTGACCTCGAGGTCCCTTCCAACCCAGACATTTCTATGTTTCTATGATCCGTGGGCAGTTATTCAGGCTGGGCATTAAGCAGACTGTGCACACGGGGCTACCTGAGGTGCCTTGCAATGTGGGGAAGTGCTGTGTCTGACTCTCGGCTCTCCCAGGATGTAGGTTGTTCTGGCTTTCTTAGCTGCTATAGCAGACCAGGCCAGATGGAAGTTCTTCCATGCAAAAACATTTGGCCCTACTGCAGTGCCCTCCCAACAGCCTGTATTATCTCTGTTTTTTTCCACTCTCCAGGTCTTCCCAGCCCGCTGAAAAGCTCAAATAACAGACAGCTGTCAGCACTTATGGAAACCTGTGCCTCATAGGAACATGGGAACAGATGCTGTATTGACTGGGGAGGACCAACTGTCTTGCACGCTGCCTGTGTATCCTGGGCATCTGCAGGATAGAGGTATGTGATCTCCAGAAGTATAACAAAAGAAGTGTCTATAGGAGAGCTAAATTGTGCTGCTTGGCTCGTTGCCAGTGTCTTGCTTGTAGGATTCCCAGATGCCAGTACTTTGTAAAAAAAATCTCCTTGCCTTTTTTAAGATTATATGGGTTGCAACATTCCTTTACGTTCCTCCCTCACTCTCAGCTCAGCTACAGTAACTGGAGCTCAGCACAGGAGGTTTGGCCACCACCTTCGTTTTGGAATCGTATCAGTGGCTTCCTGAACTGCCAGAAGGGCCATCTGGTCTACAACATTCATCCTGCCCGAGCCACGTGGTGCTTGGCTTGCAGGTGCCTGTGTTCCTTCCTTTGCTGGTTGCTCATTGCTGCCTTGCTTGGTTCCCAGTAGAGGTGAAGAGTAACTCAATGTTCTGTTATGTTGATTCCTGCCCAAATCCCCCCGGACTTTTCTGGGTGGCAGTAGTAAAGTATGTAATTTTAGAGGGCATTCCTCCAGGAGACTGGTTGTACCTGACAAGAATTTATCTCTAAAGCTTGAAGTATATAATCAGGGTAAATGTAATGATTTATTGTTCACTGTTGACTTTCAGCATAAAGATTTTTATATTTGCTAGAGGAAAAATCATAACTATGGTCTGTATCCAGTCAGGTGATTGATGTACAGTCATTTGAATTGCCTCATTTCCCATCGTTTCTTTTGGTAGACTGTGAGGTATAATGTCGCCTAAAGAAATGGAGAAACTGGTCGTTTGGGGTTTTCTTAATGCCAGCATTATCTGACAGGGTGGGCAACTTGGAAGCTCGATCATCTATCTGTAGAGAAGCCAAAATACAGTAGAGGTCACTCTGTTAGGCCAGTAATAGTATCCAATAATAGTTAACTGCAATTATAGACTTTGGGACTTTTTTTTCTTTAGAAAATAAAAGTATAGCTCCTGCCACAGGTCACACTTCAGCTCAGGGGAGAATCCTGCTCTGCTGGTTTGGAGACAGAACACAGCTCAGTGCAGCACGGTTCATGTGAGCTGCACATGATGGGGATTAGCAAGATTGATTTCTGAGGAAATCCCACAGGTACTAAGAGCAGTATCCTATCAGTTTAAATCAATCAAAATGCCTAATGGTGCCTACTGGTTGTTAGGCTAAAAAAAAACCTAGAGGAGTTGCAAAAATACAGCTTCTCTAAAGCACAGTTAAGGCATTGAGAGGGGCAGCAGAATGGGGATGGTGTTAGAGTGGACAGCGGTGACTGATAAGGGGTAGAACCAAGCTAGAAAGAAGAAGCTTTTATTGGGAGGTGACTAGAAAGTTGGAAGCTTCCTTTTCTGATCATGAAATCTAGAATTTTTGGAGGGCTCAGAAGTATACTGCAGAGCAGCTCTTTGCAGTTTGGGGTTCTGAGGTTACTACGGGTCTATAAAATGTTAGAACGTGGCTAGTAAAACAGTTGAGAAAATAAAACATTTTTAAATAAGAAAAATAACCCAAAAAGTAGGAAAATGGAAGTATGGACAATCAATATTTAGACTAAATTTTATTCAGTTAAGTGAAAGTTGCCTGGACTCTGGATGTCTTTTAAAAGCTTGCTTCAACTTTGGATGTCTTTTTAATATTTCAAAGACTAAGTGGCCCTTTAATTAAGTTTGAAACAGACTGCAACAAAACCCAGTCTTATTTGGGAAACAATAAGCTGCCCCAGCATTTTCTGTTTGTATATTTTGATGGCTATTTGACTGAACCACCGTGGGTCAAGGGCATTACAATTTCTATGTACACTGACAAGTACACAATCTTTATCTTTAATAATATAAAATGTGTAAGGGTCAGAGGTTGAGGGAGTGAAAAAGAGACTTCTTCCTTTTAAGCATCTATACATATGCTTATCTCTATAAAATCTCATAGCATAAAGCCTTCATGTTTTTACCATTTTCATCATAGGGCCCTCAAGTGGCAATAAATGGCATTTTTAAATGAACCTCATCCATTCTTAATTTGTGTTTCGAGGGTTGTACTCAGTCATACAGTTTAGCTGTCATCTCCTTTAATAAACACCAAAAGGAAAACTAACATACCTTCCTCTAACAGAAAAAAACCGATTTCTTAGTTTTATTACATGATTTTTAAATAAAACAGCTTTTGAATTGGGGGAAAAATAACCCCAAAGCAAAGGGCATTTTTGAATTTCTAAGTAGGATTCATTAGGCATTCCAGAATTTTACAGTTCATAGCTGAAGAGTACTTCTGAGAGCTAAGATCATTCAAGCTCTATCTTGTTGTTGATTGAAGCTTTAAGAAATCTAACAACAAAGAAAAAAAAAAAAGCCTCAAATTGCAACCCTGCCGTTTCCTGGCATCTTTTTGCTATCTCAGTAGCAAACTATTTCCAAATACCTAATCACTCTTGCAGACTAACCTAACCAGCCTTGCCCTGATCAGATAGACTCACTGTAAAAACATCCAGTCGTTACTCAGCAAGCTGTAAACTCGGGGTTTGTCCAAGATGTATTTTGTACGTGGTTAGACCACCATCTTCATTATAAATGGGTTTCAAGGAGTTGGTTGCTATAGCAACAGTCTACTTAGTGCTTTTTTCAGAGCAAAGCCCAACTTGCCTGTATCTTCAAGGGAAGACAGAATGGATAAGGAAGGGAGATGGAGCTTGTAATTCCCTAAGATCCACAAACTGAAGCATCCTCTATTAAAAGTACACAGGCGGGAGAGCTGCTCCTTTTCCTCGATGTTTTTCCTGCTGTTGACAAGCCCCATTTGATGTTTGCGTAACATACGAACCCCCCTTATTTCAGAAGTGCAGCTGCACCAGGGTTAATTAACACTGACACCCAATCAAATATTTCCTAAAAGTGCGGCTGAAAACAGAAGGCACAATCTCTCTCGAAAAGCTGGAGCTGTAGAAATTTTGGATGCAGTGTTTTGTCTCAGGTCTCCTGCTGGAAATAAGGCTCCCTCTTCAGCCCTTCTGAAGTCAGATAGAATTTGTTCTGCCATCACTTTTGTTGCAGACACCTCCCTGGTTGTGTACCACAGCCCAGAAGACACCTTGCCTTGATTTTTTCTCCCTCTCTGTTGGCTCTGAGATGGAAAAACGTAACAAAGGGTTTTGGGAGAACAACAAAAATCCTTAATCCTGCCTAATCTCGGGTTGTGATTCACCCGTCCATGTGTCCTTCAGTCACCGACTGCACCTCTATTAACGTGGCCAAGGCACAGAACCCAAGCTCAGCTCTGTTGGAGTTAATCAGAGCTTGCCTGGCTTTTGCAGGCATGGCACCAGGGGTGCTGTGCCAGCCTGTCTGCTCTCACAGTGTGCTCAGCACTCGCGTTTCATTTTGTGCATAACCACTTACAACACGCTGCAGGTTGGGATTCTGTAGACTCAGCACTTTGCCTTTGTAGAATAAAACAGGGAGGAGGAGAGGAGCCCAGGATAGCAAAAGGCCAGTTCTAAATTGTGGCTTTGCTTCCTTTGTGTGAAATTCCTTTCCCAACTATTCCCCACTGCTTCAGGATCAGCCAGCGAGGTGAGGATGCAGGGATCTTATGAGTCTGGGGAGGAGGCTGCCTGCCTGAAGAGGAGCTTCCAGGCTCTTGAGGGTGGGGAGAATTGTCTGGGAGGGGCTGCAAGAAGGTGGCAGCTTGGCAGGCATGTGGGGAAGGGAAAAGGCTTTTGAAGTAGGTTCAGGTTCAGTTGGCAAGAGGAATCAGAAGGAATATAGAGCAGGTGAGAGGAAAGAGCTGAGACAGTTAGGGACAAGTCAGAGGGAAAGTTGTCATGAAGGGGAAAAGAGGTAGATTTGGAAAGGAAGGTATCACAGTTAGAGAAGGCCAGCAAAGAGGAGACGGGGCAATAAAATCTGCCTTTTCCTAACTTGTTATCTGTTGCAAATTGAGAATGGTTAAATCAGGAGTAAGGACAAAGATGACCTTCCTTTTTCTTGGATCTCCAGTAATCTTCCCTGTATCTTGACCTGCAGACTGACAGTTTTCCCTCATGATATAATCACCTTAAAGGAGAGGATAGCTGATGGTCGGAAGAGAGAAACTGGCTGGCTGCAGTATCATGGTATCATTTGTGCAGTTGTCACCACTGGTCCCTTAAATGCCACAGGATATTTTGAGCTTCACCTGAATAGGTCTGCACGGTGCATGTGGAGAGAGACTTAGCTTTAATGCCTTGCTCCATAGGCCAAATCTAACATACGGGACATTCTGCTTCTCTCTGTCCTGATCTGTATTGCTTCCCAAGATCCGCAGACATCTTTCTCACCTTCAAATGTAAATCAGATGCAGTCCCCACAATTTGGATGGCATAAGAAACTCACCATACCAGAGCATCCAAGGAGAGTTTGCATAAAACAGAACAGTCTGCTCTAAGAGCTGATGGGGAACTGTGTTCACTTTGGGCATTTCCTTACAAGAGCTCCCTGTGCTACTGTTCATGAGCTAGTGCTCACGACAGCAGTGCTTCATGCCTTTCACTGGGATGGTTTGAATATTTTGTTCTTACTTCAGCCAGGTATAAAACATTTGGGTTTGGGTTTTGGGGTTTGGGGTTTGGGGTTTGGGGTTTGGGTTGGGGTTTTTTTTGAGAAAAATTCAAAAAATCAACAGGTGCTGAGGATTTCTGTGCTTTCTATCTTCCTGGATTGTGATTCTTTGTTTACACAGACACCCTGGGCTGACATATTGAAGCATGGCCTCTGCCCTGATTATACAATCACAACAGTGTCTGTAATCTCCCAAGTGCTGCCAGGCCACAGAAGGGACACTGCCTGTTTGGGGGACAAACAGCTGTCAGAAAAGGAGGACATTGAAAAGCAATATTTTGGTAATTTTACAAAGCAAAATTGATATGTACACAACATTAGACATCAGGTTTTAAGAGATGCCTGAAAGACACACACTAAACAAACTAAAGGTTCATAACACAAATTAGAAGGCTTTGAAGTTCCCATATTGAAGTGAGTTTGGAAGAGGGAGCACTAAACCCAGACATCCAGGAGGAGCCACTGTCTAGCTCAGAGAGTGCTGGTTGCCAGAAGATAGGAGGGTGGTTATTTCAGGCTTCAAAATTCTCCATTTGCTCTGTTTCCAACACTCCTTTTCCAAGCACCTACTGCAGCCCACTGGCAGAGGTAGGATGCAGTGTTGTTTGGAGGACTCCAGTTCTGCCCCTCTCTGCATGTTCTGACGGGGGGAACAGAATTAGACATCTTACACTTGAGGTCCAAAAAGCTGAGGTTACCAGGCTTTTACTCCTAGGTTTTTTTAACTGCTGGTTGGTGCATATAAATGCCATCAGATTTGTCCAGAGCATTTTTGAGCTGAGGATCTGCTTTGCATTCAGTGTCTCCATGACTGTACTCCAGGTGGGGCAGGATTCTCTCCTGTTTCCATGAAGAAGCCTGCTCTGTAACTGGGTACTACTCTCTCACTTCCCTCCTCTTCCCACCCTGATGCTTTCCTGGCCATCCCAGCAAAACAGAAGTGCAGCAGGTTTCCTTCAGAATGGTAACGACTGATTCATCCCTTTGTTTAACCAAAGGGGGTGACATTTGGCCCAATCCTATGCGGATAGTTAAAAGGTCTTCTACAGCCAAACTTCAAAACCTGGCTTGTATTTTTGCAGTTCAGTGTCAGGCAAGACTGAATAAGCATTGCAATTGTCTGCCTTCTGCCTTGGCTTCTCCCCATTTCTCATACAAAGGCACTGTGTTTGTTTCGTATGTCCTGTCCCTCAGCCCATCCTGCTGTCCACAGAAGCTGTTTTCCTTTTCTTTTTTTCCCTCCATCGCCATCCCCCTTCAAAATCACAAATTTGAGCCTGAAGGAGACTCGGAGTCAACTTCTGCTTTCAGGGTTAAATCTGGGAATCGTTCCCCTGGCTTCAAATTTATGCTGGTGCAATGAAGATGAGAATTTAGCTTTCTGTACTGTTGTCAACAGGGGAAAAATAGAGTCCCTATAAGACTGTATCCATGGAAACCATCCTCCTGCAATAGCGGGTAAAGCAGCAAATCAATTTCTTCAGTTTTAAAATGAAACACATTTAACAACATTATAGTTCATCTGCCATTTAGAGGGATCATCTGTGCTGATAACTGGGTTGAGAAACCCTTCTCTAGCAAATAAGCTGGCAAGACCATTTCTTCCTCCCGATGGAATTCTGATTTGGGGTAGCGTAAGCAGTGATGACAAAGTCCCACGAAGACAGTACAGTGAAACAGAGCCAAGTCCAGAAGCAACAGCGTTTAATGAAGGAGAAAATTGTTTAATTTAGCATTTAGTCGAAGTATCTGGGCACACGGTGACTAACACTCAAACGTATTAGCAAAGGCAGTGGCCTGTCACCTCTGTCTCCCCGCTCTTTGCTTTTGCGGTACCACATGTGACAAACAGCACACTGGTACTTTGTGATGCGTTTGTCTGAACAGGAGCTGTGTGGACGTGCTCGCCCGTGTGGCCGGTGGGCTGTCGGATGAGATTTCAGTAGCTGGTTCAGTGCAAGATGATCTGGGCAAGTCACATTATAAAGGTGGACGTTTCAGAGCCAGAGGCTTTTCCAGTACAGAAAATGTGCTGGCTGTCTCTGCGCTTTATTGTTTTCACTTTTCATCATGTGAAGTTTAAAAGAGGACCTCTTTGCTGTGCTGTGGAGGGAGCGTGGAAGAACATGGATTTCTACCCCAGGCTTTGAATGTGTTACTATACTCTCCCTGCTGTGTGCAGAAGGATTCTGCCTTTGTTTTTTTTTACCTGTTAAGGCATCTCTCTGGCCACTTCAAGAAATAATACCATAATTGATCAGACAATTGCCTATATGCAGATGAGGCTCCATTCTACTTTTTATCAGATCCAAATACTGCAATCTGCCTTCCCCATGCCTGGCAGATAAGAGAAATACCTGCCTGGGAGAAATGCAGCCTTATTTAAGACAGAGAGAAGGAAGGTGAACCAGGAGGGAATAAAAAGCATTACAGAAATTGCCTAGACTGGGAGTAACCCCTCAGTTGGTGAGGATCAGATGCACATTCCTCTGCCACTTTGCAGTCTGGGCTGTAATTTATCTGCTTCTGAATCGCAGTTCCTTGATAACAGCAGGCATGTATGCCATACTGTTTGCTTTTATCTACAGCTGCCCTATCTATTATGGCACTCCCTCTTTGATTGACAGTTATCCATTTTCTTCTGACCTTATTGCAATGAGCTCCTCTTACTGCTATCACTGAAACACGTTCAGAAGCTTCAACTGGTGCATAATGTGGTGGTCCAGCATCTAAATGAAGCGAGCACATATTGTTGGGAGCACATGTGGGTTTAGTTGCTCTGCCACATCTACCAGTTAACAGAAGATGCAGTTCGAACCACCTGAAGTGGTGGAAATGGCTCAGTGGCCTGAAACGCTGTTGTTTGCAGAGTGCTTTGTTCTACCTCTGTCCAGTGACGTGCAGTGTTGTCTCTCCGGTCAGGCAGTTCAGAGATTTTTCACCGTCAGGAAAAAACATCTCGACTCACTGCTCCAGGACATTATTCCCTTGTTGAGGATGGAGAGTTTCCTGCTGGAAAACATCCCGTCAAAAAGCACAAACTTCTGCAGCTTGGTTTCTGTGGTCCCTGAATACACAAATCTAGGAATCCTCCCCGTATTCATGGGACAGACTGTATTCACTTCCTAAATCCTAGCCTTTTGATGCTGAAGAATGAAAATTATGACTTTCATTGCACTTCCTACTGGTAATTTCCACCTTCAGTATCCCTTCTAAGAATGCCACTCGCCACTGGAGTTCCTTTACCACCAGCAATCAAATTCCCGGTGAGCTCAAATATGAGGCATTTGCAAATTTCTCTCTAAAATGCCAGGGAAGGGAGGAACAGAATGGAACAGAATGGGAGCTGGTGCTGGCACTTCTTGTGTCAGTCACAGTTGTGCATCTGTGGTCAGTGTATAGAAGCCCTGGAGACCAGGCACACCACTTGGGGCAGAGAGAATGGGCTCATTTGTTGCTGTGGGTACTGGGACATGTGGAGATGGGCTGACAAAACCTGGAGATTTTAATAGCTTTTGATAATCAGCTTTTCCTCTGCCCTATGATACATGGCAAAAAAATTGACCTTCTCTTTCCCAGCTCCTCCAGGTCAGGCCTGGGCGTCTGTGGGAGGAGCGGGGGCTGCATTGGAGCTGCTTAGGCAGCATTTGTTGTGAGGGACAAAGCAGGAGCTGCCTCTGTCTCTGTCACTTCTCTCATAGCTCCCAAGCGTGGCATTTTAGAGCAGTGAGCCTTGGACCGTTCTTCATGTAAAAGCTCTTGGGGTTTGCACAGTCATGTCTGGTGTAGGAGTGTTTCTGGATGATGTCTGTCTTCACGGATTCAGAGGTGACACCATGGTTTATGTTGCCTCTCTTACACTACCACCTCCGTGATTAAGGCAAAGATTCTGAGTCACTTTAAAAAAAAAAATAAATCACATTTCCGGCAAACCTGTAGGCCATCTGTTAACGTGGGCAGGCAAGAAGATGCTGGGTAGGAAAACTCAGTCACATGGCTGTGTTTATATCTGTCACCACAGCCATTTCTTTTAACCACCTTAAATTGCCATTTTCATTATTGTCCAAATTCATTTTCCATGAGAAATGGTAACAAGCAGCGAGCCTGTGGTGAAATGATTCCTTGAGATGAGACCATTCCTCAGTCTGTGCACTCTGTGGATCTGCAAATCCCATCTGTATTTTAAACTCCCTTTTACTGTTAGAGAAATCTCTATCAAAAATCAGCAGATCCCTTTGGGAATAAACTGGAATTGCCTTCTCTGTGGGACTCGGGTGATGGCACGTGGGCTGTGTCCCATTCCTGCCACCGCAGGTAGGACAAGCGGAGCTGACAGCTGGTGACACACAGCCGCCACCGCTTGCCACAATGCAGGAGAAAGTGCCCCAAGTCACAGAAGCATAGAATCAATCACAGAATCATATAGAATCGTTCCAGCTGGCAGACACCTTCAAGATCATCAAGTCCAACCTTATTCCCAGCCCTATCAAAGCCACCACACCATGGCCCTAAGCACAACGTCTGCCTGGCTCTTAAACAACTCCAAAGACGGTGACCCCACCACCTCCCTGGGCAGGCTGTTCCAGTGCCTGACAACCCTTTCAGTAAAGAAATTCTTCCTGCTATCCAGCCTGAACCTCCCCTGGTTCAACATCAGGCCATTTCCTCTTGTTCTATCGCTTGTCACCAGGGAGAACAGACCAACTCCCGCCTCGCTACAGCTTCCCTTCAGGTGGTTGTGCAGCGCAGTAAGGTCTCCCCCTCGGCCTTCTCTTCTCAAGGCTAAACAGCCCCAGATCCTTCAGCCTTTCCTCATAAGAGCCATGCTCCAAACCCTTTACCAGCTTAGCAGCCACCTCTGTACCCTCTCCAGCACCTCAACGTCCTCCTTGTAGAGAAGGGCCGAAAACTAGACACAGTATTCAAGGTGCGGCCTCACCAAAGCTGAGTGCAGAAGAATGATCCCCTCCCTGCTCCTGCTGACTACACCGTTCCCGAGAACAACAATGTTGTAAAGGCACAGTCTGCTACCGCTTCTGGCAGTCACATCAGCTCTGACTCCCTTCTCTGTTTCTACCAGAAAGCAGCTCCTCAAAATTGGAACCCCTTAGCGTTCCTCGCCTGCGACAGCAGCGATATTCTTAACTGTACCCTGCGGATTAATATTGACCACAAACTAAAAATGGCCTATGTTTACATTCATCTGCTGTTCTAACCCTAAAAAGCTTCTTCATATACCAGCTTGTGACCACAAACCTCTCCTCCTATTGAATTTTTAAGTTCAGAAATAATCTATAGAAGGCAGGTAGATCCAAGGACTTTGGGGTGTCCTTGAATGGCAAGTTCTGCCCAAGTTGGCTTGCCAGTCAGCGTTGTTTGCAACAAAAATGGCAACAACCCAAAATTTTGGTAGGACAGGATCTAGTTCAGAGGTGAACAGGTTATAACTCGATGGTGTGTTAGTAAAAACTGACAGTCTCTGCCCCTTAACTTCGTGCAGACCCCTGAAAAATATCCCTCCCTGCAATGGGAGACTTGGTGGTGGGGAAAGGCACTTTCACAAAGATGTAAATAGTGAAGTGGGTGGCTGAATCTCCCAGGACCTGAAAATGTGAGGGTGGTTTTGCCTCATGCAGAGAAAGACATTGTCCTTTCTAGTTTGTGCTGCTTGGGAGGCCTTTTGAGATGATGAGAAAGCTGTCACACTGCTCTGAGCAACAAGAGCCAGAGAAGTGTTGTGTTCCCTGGGTCGAGCTGTTCATTCATTCTCTATCCTGGCCCTTGATGCAGCCTCCTCTCCATCTTCTACCGCCTCCAAAGGCTCCTTCTCAGAGTGCCAGGGCTGGGCAGAGTCCAGCCAATCTGTCAGATTTGGCAGGGCACATGATAGAGAAATTACAGGAGTTCTCTAATTCTACAACAGATTCCTCTCAGCTGCTGGAGGACAGAGGATTTCTCAACTGGCACAGAGCTGGAGCAGTCTGTACATCGTGTCTGCGCTGGCCTAGAGCCTTGTGTGACAGGCAGATCTGAACCAGCACAGTGGCTGTGTCCTTGATCAGAATCACAGAATCAGACTGGTAGGGGTTGGAAGGGACCTTTGGAGCTCATCGAGTCCAACCCCCCTGCCAGAGCAGGGTCACCCAGGGCAGCCCACACAGGAACAGATCCAGGTGGGGCTTGGAAGTCTCCAGAGCAGGAGACTCCACAACCTCTCTGGACAGCCTGTTCCAGGCTCTGTCACTCTCACAGGGAAGTTCCTCCTCATGTTGAGGTGGAACTTCCCGTGTTTCACCTTGCGACCATCACCTCTTGTCCTATCCCAAGGCACTGCTGAACAGAGCCTGGCCCCTTCTACTTGACCCCCACCCTGCAGATATTTGTAAACATTCATAAGATCCCCAGATTTTTCAAGCAGAGGTGTTTCTTGTCCCGTGTCAGAGACCAAATTCTGCATCTCCCTAAGCTGTGTAAATGTGGCTCAAGGATTTTCAAAAACTTGAGGTGCAGCACAGACCCCACAATCCCTGCCTTGAGCAGCCCATCAAGCCTTGCACACGGAGCATGCCTTGGCTTTAGCTCTTGCTCTGCCACAGCACAGTTTGGCCAGAGACCAAGTGCAGTTGCTGGAGAGAGAGTTCAGGCTTGCGAGAGGGAAGAACATCCCTTAGGTACATTTAGCAACTCACACATCAGGACTCCAGTACAAATCTCTAATATCAAGTTATCACTCCAGAGGGGAAGCAAGGCATAATTTTTTGTCCTGTCATTGTGTAGCAGGATTTAATGACCTGGTAGTGAGGAACCTGAGCTGAATGCTGCAGGCAGTCTGTGGCCAGGCACCATATCCACCGTGGGGCTCCAAACCTGGCACATTGTCGAGTGGGAGAAGGAAACATTTTCCCTGCTTCAGCTGGTGTGAAAAGTGCTGTAGCTGGGTGGAAGATCATAAAATTGTCAGGGTTGGAAGGGACCTTAAAGCTCATCCATTTCCAACCCCCCTGCCATGGGCAGGGACACCTCCCACTAGAGCAGGTTGCTCAGAGCCCCATCCAGCTTGGCCTTAAAAACTTCCAGGGACGGGGCTTCCACCACCTCTCTGGGCAACCTGTTCCAGTGTCTCGCCTGGTCCAGTGTCTCGCCTGTTCCAGTGTCTCACCACCCTCATGGTGAAGAACTTCCTAATGTCCAATCTGAATCCACCCACCTCTAGTTTTGATCCATTCTCTCTAGTCCTACCACCACCTGACCTCCTAAAAAAGCCCCTCCCCAGCTTTCTTGTAGATGGGGCTTCAACCTTTGCGTGGGACTCGTAAAACTCTGCAGATGTGATACCTGCTACACACGGCCCCTGGGTTGGGCCATTGTGTACTTTAAATTCGAATTACTCTTAACTACCACACTGAAGTGAAGGTTAAGAACAAAGAAAGTGGAAAACAGAAATCCCGAGTGTAGACCAGACTCTGCTGCCGTTACTGTCCCTCCGTGCAAAGGGAACAGATGTTGCTCACTTCCCATTTCACTTCAGCCTTCCCATCAGCACTCACCTTCTCCGTGCTGATGTGTTACTGGTGGTTCCTCCCTGTCACTGCTGTGTCTGGGGTCGCTGCCTCTGGGTGAGGGGACAGAGCGGTCCCTCCAGCCAGACTTCTGCAGGGGTGCTCTGTGTAACTCCACGGCCCTGGGCTGCACTGCTTGGCCTCCTCGTGCTGCAGGGAGTCAGCCAGAGAGACAGCGCTCTGGGGAGCTCGGGAGAAAGTAGCTGGTATGTCTGAGCAGACGGAGCTAAAGAGAGGTAAAAATGTCGGTCTGCTAAGAGTTGTAGCAGGGGCAGAGTCACTTGGGCTGAGATCAATCGTAAAGTCTTTCAAATAGGAGAGCGCTTGGTTATTTAGCCGGGCGTATTCAAAACTGAGCTTGCTTCTAGCGACCTCTCCTAGGATTTTTCCTCCACTTTTGTGATCTTCAGAGCAAATTTGCTCCCCGTTTTGCTTCAAATGATACAGACTGCTGGACTGGAAACTTGTCCCATAGTTGTATTGGTTTGTGCTAGCAATACTGGAGTATGCTGGATTTTGGGCAATGCAGTTGCATTCATTTTGCAACAATAACTTGTTTTTGTACCGGGCCATCTTCCGAATGATATTATTCATTTCATTCCCAATGCACTTGTCACCCAGATGCCTGTTTTCATAGCTGATTTTTAATGATGCCACTTGTGTTACGCAGCTCTCTAAGAGCTGCACTATGTTAGTGCTGCTCTCTGTCGGCGTGGGGCTGATGTAGCTCTGGAAGTGGCCGAGAGTGAGAGGCTGCAGCGGTTTGTCACACGCAACAGAGAGAGAGTGATACATGGGTTTCACTCTGCCCTCCCCCTCGAGGGGATCCAGGAGTGAGGTCGCAGCAGTCTTGTAGGAGTAACATGATTCTACTTCGTGACTGTCATCTAACGAAGGCTTTTCAGAGCTCTGGGAGCCACTGTTCAGCTTTTCTGGCAGTGGGTCTTTATCTCCAGATGTCTCACATCCTTCTGCAATTGTCGCTGCCTTCTCCGCTGAAGATGTCTGCAGACTGCCTCCGTTAGCCTGTGATTGTGGTGCATAACCTGATGCTCTGGTGGTTTCCACAGTCCCAGGCCCTGTAGCTGAATCCTTGTGGTGATTCCCTTCCCTTCCTTGGAAATCCAAAGTAGATGTGTTAGGGTAAGAGTCCAGGCTGTCGTCTCTTTCACCAGCGTTTACTGATGAGGTCTCGGTCGCATGCTTGCTTTCGTCCAAAGACTCGCATAGGGTCAGTGGATTTGATTCTTCCTTGCTTGGTTTCTCCTGCTGAGCTTCTGTGCTCACTTTCTGCTCCGGACTGGGGCTGGGTGGGACTGGTGAATCATCAGACTTTTCTGGCTGTGATTGAGGACTCTGAAGAGAGTCAGGGGAGGGAGCGAGTCCCGAGTGTTTTCGCAGCCAGTTTATTATCCCCATGGTCAATGAAAGCTCGGTATCGCAGAGCTTTAGCAAACATTCTTTGCCTTTCCATGTGCTGTGGAAAAAACCCTGGCTGATAATGTCTAGAGCTGGTTGGGAAGCCATGTTCTCCTCAGCTCCAACGTGAAAGCTGTAAATGGACAAAGGGATTTCGATGGCTTGTTCTGGAATGCTTTCAGATGTGCACAGGTCATCCTCTAGGACTGGATTTATTTTGACTTCATTTGGGTCATAGAAGAGCTCGTAAAGGGCATCTCCACTGTAGCTGTCTCTTGGAAATCTACCTGGGACCCCAGGGGTCTGAGCTTCCTTCATTTCATCGTCTTGTCCAGGAGAGAATGAATCATAGTAGCCTTCATCACTTGTCGATGTGGATTCCTGATTGTCACTTTTCGGCGTTCCTGTTTCTGTGGAGCTCTGTTTGGAATTGTCACCATCTTTATCAGGTGACACTTGGGGGTCTGTCACAGATGCAGCAGCCTGGCTTCTAGCCTTTTCCACATCAGGACTTGGTGTTTTCAGTAACTTCTTCTCAAACAGAGCACTCTGATGTAGCCTCACTGATTTGTTGATGTTCTCCCAAAACTTTGCAAATTCAACGGTCTCGTTCTGGCCAGGGGAAGCCAGCTGCTCCACACCCCCTTGGAAGGAGCCCATCACAGGGTTGTCTTTGTGCTTACTTCGTCTCAGCAGAACTTCTTTGCTGCTTTCCAACTCGAGGTGAGCAGAGCTCTCATCAGCAAAGATTTCCCCACAGCCAGTGAGGGAGTCAAAGCTCTTCAGGGAGGCGACATCTTCACACAGGGTGTTGCAGCAGTCAAAGGAGGAGTCAGACTGGAGTTCGCTGTCTGAGCACTCCTGGGACAAGCCATCAGCTGCAAAGGTTTCTCCAGTTTTGAAAAGATACTTTGCAAGACGCCCAGATAACTCACTTTTGCAGCCTGGAGAGGAGAGATTCTTACCCTTCTCAACCAGAAATGTGAGGCTGTCCGTTTTATTTTTTTTAATATGAAATATATCTCTGAGCCCTTTCTTAGATCTCTTGAGGGAAATCCTCTTCCTGGGAATGGTTTTTGCGACAGCTGGTACAAAAGGCATCTGTGGCACAAAGTTCCTGTAATCAATCATCTGACTGCTACATGCAGACTGGCTGGGGCTGACCACACACTCTTTCTTACTGCTGGAGCTGGACATCCCTGAAAAGCTGATGCTGTTGACAAGTCGTCCCTTACCCTTGCCAGGAAAAGCCTCCTCAGAGGCCCTGCTGCTGGGGCTGCAGTGCTCTGTTTTGTCTGCCTCGGTAACACAGTCGTGAGTTTTACTCTTCCTTACAAGTTTGTAGGAGGACCCAGATGGTTTCTCCAGGCTGTGGTCACCAGCTACGTTCCTTGCTGCTCTGGTGGAAAATCTGTAGTTCTTGTGGGTGGCCAAACATGCCAGCTGGACTTCAGCTACGCTTTGGTTTCCCTCCAGAGCTGCCTTTCTGTCTTTCCCTGCATCATCTTTGTGGGTAGGAACCGTGCGCACTGAGTGCCCTTTCTCATGTTGCGCAGTGGATTTTATGAAGGTCTTTCCTCTCTTGAGCTCCATACTGCTTCCTCACATCTGTTTCTGTAAGGAAAACAGCAGAATAAAAATACTGTGAGGTTGGTGGCTACCACTTGTAAACGCTGAAAACAACTGGAGAACAAAGGGACGGATGTTAAGCGTTAGACAATTGCTTATGACACCAGAAATTTCCATCACTGAGTCACGGTACTGCATGAGAAACGGATCAAGTGAAGCTGAAGCTGGGTTGGCAATGGCTGGAGGATCCAGCAAGGAGAAGACAGTGTGCATTATGGGCTGGTGACTGAGGCTCGGGGAACATTCTGTCTGTTAGAAATGAAAGGGTTTGGATTTAGGATTGTGTCTGTGAGTTGGCTTTTAACAAGACGAAGGTCCCGTTCTGAAAGCAGAAGAGGCATCAATGAAAGCAATGCCTGAGGAACTTTAACAGGCAAGTGTGTGCATCAAGAAGGCAGCAGTTCATAAATCTGTACCTCTGAGGAGGACGAAGAGCTTAACGTGGGAAAACTCCTGAGAAAATAGATCAAGCATTTGACACATGATGCTCTCTTTATATTAAAATAATCCTCACCCGTGAATAAAAACCTCATAAACTTGGTCCTACCCCAGGGAGCGTGCTCAAACGGAGTTACTGGTTTCGCTTCCTCCTGAGTACAATGTATTCTTTTCTGCACTACTGTTGTGATTGTAAAAAGTCAAAAATGGCACATTGAAAATCGCGGTTCATGACGACAGAAGCGTCGTTTGTGGTTTACAAAGACCAGAGTAGAACACTGAGGAGCTGCCACATTGAATCTGCTTTGTGCATCGATGATCTGTTTCTAAAAATACTCCCTTATCTGTATCAAAGCCAATTTTGGTCTCTGCCTGTGCGGTTTAATATTGAACGTGCTTTACGTTTTCATACATCTAATTAGTCATTAGTTATTTTAGCCATGACACTTTCAGTTTTCCAGCAGTTATTTCATGGACACTCTGATCCTTTCCTGCTTTATATCAACTTGAATATGGAGTAAGTTAATGGACTTAATAAAGGTAGGTCAGGGAAGAAACAAGCACTTCCTAAAAGCTTTTAGAGAAACCGGATTTTTACTGGATGGGGAGCAGGACAAAACCTCCAAGTCCTGTTCTTAACAGAATGTGCTGGGATCTTCCCTTAATGAGACCTCACTTAATGATTTATCTTGGTTTGAATTGTTTAGACGTAACTAAAACCACTTAGAGCCACTGAACTCTGCAACACATGCAAACAACACAGTTCTATCTCTAGCACTGCTTGACAAGCCCCATGTAACAGCTCTGATGAAATGAAAAGTTACCAGTACTCCCTTGAGAACCTCAGATCAGATCTGTGGATCTGGATCTGCACCCAGAACAAGGACAGCCAGGGAGATTTGAAATTCAGCACCAAGCCTACTCTTTGTACGCTCTTAAAGTACAACTGAAAGCGGTCTTTAGTCTACTTCAGAACTGTCTGTAGCCTCCACAGGCTTTCCAGTTTCCAGGGCTTGCTGGGAACAGCAGCACTGACCCAACACCTCACAAGATACAGGTCTGTGTGTCTGGGAGTTGTGTCACCTGCAGCACTCCTCCAGTGACAGCCTGTTTCTCAGAGCCGCTGCAGCCTAGCAGGTGATCAGCAATATTTACAACTAGATGTAGGTCAGTGGCAATAGGTAGAAAACGTAAGGGTAAAGTGGGAATATTTGACATCAAGAGTATGGATGGTACAGAGGACACGGTGAGTGGTGATAGATGGACCTCTGTCAGTATGATGGAGATGATGGCACATTTATTTACGTTTGTTGCTGCACATGAGTATTGCAGAGCATTCTTAATGAAAGCCACTAAACGTTTTACTACTGTCAGGTATCTGGAGTTCACAGATGCTGCAGGGAACTTGTTTTGCATATGTAGAAATAGGTCACTGGGACAGGATTACTCTCTTCTTCTAAAAGAAAAGTGCAATTGAGAAGAAACTCGGTGTGCAGAACTCCAGCAGGGTTGTGAGAATGGTCAGAAACAGCTGACGTGAGACCTATTGTTACTGTCCCAAAAATACAGCAGCTGACATCTCAGTCCTTCGCAGTGGTAGAAGCAGCTACCGTGTCCTGTGGGAAGTCCTGCTGCTGCAGAGCTCCTCAGAGGTCGGCTACATGGCAAATGCTGGCGTTCTAACAGTGTTATGTAGGACTCTTTGAAGTCCTACAGCTGTGTCTGCCCCTTCTGAACATTTAAGCAAGGGTCATTTTTGTAGGAAATGGCATACAGGGGAAGTTTTTTCTGCAGATGCATTAAGAAGACTTTTAGAGGTTGTTTTATTGTCAAGTATGGAACTTATTAAAGCTAAGAATTCAGGACATCACTAGATAATCTTTCGAATGAAGAAATTCTTGATCTGAATTGTATCTCCTTGAGAAGAAACACAATGGACTACCAGTTTGATAACTGGGTCTAGAAACTTCAAAGCTTCTTCTGTCTTTTCTTCTACAGATTAGATCAGCAGCTTTATCTTGAAAGCACAAAAGGCCTAAATAACATCTGTACTGAGGATATAAGTAGTATAATAAGAAAAGATACACTGATGGTAGCCTGTGCTACCGGAAAACTTTCCTCTGATGAGGAAACCAGTATGTTAGGTATTGTTTGGTTTTGGGCTTGGTTTTTGTTGGTTTTTTTAAGAGATCTACTATACATATAATCATCAACTTTCTATTCTAATTGCTTAATATCTCTGTTTAATCCCTAATTCTTTCTCTCGTTTTCCCCCAGGATTCACGCCAGACTAATTAGTATCTAGTTCACTGTGTCATCCTGCTTATTTTAACACTGGCACAGCTTTGGGAATCTTCCCCATTAAAAATGTTAGTAAAAATGAACCCCAAGAAAGGGAAAATCTCCTCGGTCAACTCTTTGAGGGCTCTTAAGGGCAGACTACCAGAGTCTGTAGGTTTTCATAAATATTTGTCTCAGGTAATTTCCCATACTATGACTTCCCCTTCATCCTCATATGATACAAATTATTAATGAGCACCTTTCCAAATATAGAACAGAAGTATTCATGCAATGCCACTCTCTTTTTATATCTAATAATACTTCCCTCACTTTTGGTTGTAATGGTCTATACCGTGATACCTGGGTTTTTTCTCTCTGCAGGAACACAAGTTAATATCTCTAATCCCAGAAGCTATACCAGTGAAGTTAAAGTGCTAGAAGAGAAAGTTACCCTCCAGTGGTTAGGAAAAGCTAATCAAAATGCTATGAAAACTCATTCTAGGCATTTAATAAATGGTACATCTTCTCTGGGAGTTCTTGACCCATGCACTCAGCGACTCTATTGCCTGTCTCTGCTCCTTTTTAATTATTCTCCTCTTGGATTTAACTTGCAGTATCTCTCTTCTTCCACTGGGATAGAGGGACTGGTATGAGGGACTGATTTCCACCTTTGCAAAGGAAATAATTTTTGCAATTAAAAATCATTGTGAAGAAGAAAAACCTATGGAAACTGGCAGTCGATCTACTAAGGCTGGCTTGTTCTATTTTCAACAGGCTCGGGATGTTTTCTTTGTTAATGTTACCTGACCTCTTTTTTTAATATCTCTGAAATTACTTGTGGAACACATTTAAATAGAGGACATCCTTGAATCCTACACTGGGCTAGTTTCATTATCATGACAGTGATCTTAGGTGTAAGAGCATTGAGACTTCCCATCTACGGGAAACTGTACTTTTCTATTTTTGCCCAGGGAAGTTCTGGATTCCCCCTCCCTGGAATTGTTCAAGGCCAGGCTGGATGGGGCTCTGAGCAACCTGCTCTAGTGGGAGGTGTCCCTGCCCGTGGCAGGGGGGTTGGAACTGGATGAGCTATAAGGTCCCTTCCAACCCAAACCATTCGGTGATTCTGTGGTCAGTTCTATGACTCTATGGTTCTATCTGTCTTGCCAGCTGCTTCCTTTCAGGAATTCACAAGTTTCTAAGCAGGCACTTAAATATGGATATTTGGTTTATACTGTGATGGAAATAAGGTTTTGGTTTAAACTTGGATGATATTGCTTGTAAAATGCAGAAAAACTTCAGGCTTAAACTTGGACCTTCTGTGGAGGTTGTCTGACAGCCTTTTCATAGAAACAGAAGGGTTTACTGTGCCTGTGATTCATCTAAAAGTAAATTAAAGTTTTAGAATGCAAAGGTGAACACATTCCTGTGGGCTGAGGAGGCTTGGGTTTAGGACAGTCAAAACAAGAGCTTCTAGTTCTAGGTTATGTGAACCTGAACAATCCCGAGTTAGGTAACTGTCTGGTTAATAAAAGCCATATTTAGATGGCCTGAATTCTACCTAAGTCCAGGTCAACAGACAAGAAGGCCAAAGAGGGTTGCAGTGGAGCTGGACTGGATATTCATTAGGAAGCAGGAGGAGGAAGATGCGGAGGTGGGATTCAAACTGCTAAAATATTGCCTCTGTCTTGTGGGTCGGAGAAGAGAGAGGTCACACTTGCCTCTGGCAATGGGCCCCGAAGTTTTCTGCCAGGCTGAGCTGTCTACAGCTTTTCCTCTCTGGGGGAATGGGGGAAGACTTGCTTTGGCTTTTGGGGCTAGTGTCATACTTAGTATCTTATATCTTGTTTATCTCACAGTGGAAAGTTTGTTTAAGTTATCTTCGAAGACAAGGTAAAATAGATTGTGCTTTAATGGGTCAGTGGCTAAAAGATTAGTCCTCTTGGATGCAACTCTAGGAAGATCATCCTGCTGGGAAATGTATCTGCATTGGTGAGGTTACATGGATAGAAATAATAGTATTACAAAGAGGAAACGTAGATGAGCTCTCTGGCTTTGTGAAGTTTAGCTCAAAAATACTTTTGCTTAAGTAGGAAAAAATATAATCAAGGCTCATTTATTCCAAAATCTCAGTTGTCTGGCTTGGAGACTTTTACTTGCTTGTTTGATGTGTAATATGTATATAATTGTCTCGCTTGGAGAGAGAAATAAGCAAAATTCAGAATACAGTCGTTGTTTTGCAGGAGAGAGGGGACTGCTCTTTCTGCTTCTTTGTGTTTAGATCATTCTTTGCATTGGCAGGTTGTGGAGATGGTATCTGTCTCTCTTGCTAAGCGGAATTCTGCATTGCCATTTGGAGTCTTAATTTGCCCTCCCTCCAAGCATTTTCCTTTTATACATGCAAGAGTTGATAAACATTGCATACTCTTTTTTTATATTATTATTATTATTACCATTTATTTAAAAATATAGAAAAAAGCTCAATTTGGACTGTTTTTATCATTTAAGATACAAGTTTGGAGTGAGTCCAAAATCTCTTTTCCACAAGTGGCTTTGTATCAATCAGACTTAAGACCCCGAGTATCAGAGTTACCTTTGAAAATGTCACTCCTGCTTTCCAAATTAAAATGGTAACGTAATTAAATTTCTTGCAAACAAATACCTGCTTTGGGCATTTGGACATGTATTATGCTTAAAATGGATGCACTTTAAGATGTAACAGTTTTTAAAATATTTATTGAGAAACTGTTATCATGGGAAAGGGAAAAAGAACGGAGTGCAGGAGGCTCTCTATGCTTAGTTAACCTTGGGAAGCTTTTTGCTGGGCACCAGTTAGAAGCCCTAAAATGCAAAAAAAAAAAAAAAAAGAAGGAAAAAAAAAAGTATATCAAGCATGAGGTGGCAGAGCTACTTTTGAAGTCAGTGGACAAGACTAATTTTTAATGCTTAGGATCTGATCAATAAACAATGCAAAAACATTAGCTGGTGCTCCCAGGAAAGTGTAGGGGGGTATTTTTGGAATAAGACTATTTCTTTGCTCTCTATCTCCTAAGATAAAAGCGAGTGATGGAACTACTGATAATCGTGAGCATATATTCTATTTTGTTAATTTGAGTTTTAATTACAAAGCAATAAAATGTTTCCTTGCTAGAGGGTAGTGATGCCCTGTCTGCAGTTACGGTAACACTGGTTCTAGTGAGCAAATAAACAACAGTTCTGCTGCTGAAAACCAAAGAGGATTTTAAAGCAGGGCTCATCTTCTCACTTAAACTGATTACCCTTCTAGTATCTCATGTCCATTAGAAAACAGAGAAGAGCAGGGTGGAAAGGATGGAGGATGGAATCAGACACAGTCATGATTCAGGAAAAAGAAGAATGTTTATTTTTAAAGATGCCTGTGTGACACACAAACCTGCATTGAGATCATGCCTCTCATTAGGAGTACTCCTCTCACCATCATTCCTCTATGTATGTATCTTATCATTCCCCTTAATCATTTGTCTCTCTTGGGTAAGCCAGGATACCTAATTATTTGCATATACATTTAGGTCAGGCAATGGCTTTCTCATGAAGAACCAGCAAGAAGCACATTGGTGTGTTTTTCTTCAGCCTTAATTCCACTGAGCACACAAAGTAAAATCTCACACTCCCCAGCAGAATACTAGAAGGGTGTGTAGTTAAATGCTTAATCTTATTAGCAATGTGCTATAGAGAAGCCTGAACCTTCCTTTAAAGCCCTGCCAACTGTTCTGTAGAGCTCAGGATTTTTCATAGTAAAATTAACCAGGTTTCTATGCCCAGCATACTGTCCGGCTGTGTGCCGACAGGAGGGGTCCCTGGGGGAACAGCAGCACCCACTGCTTCCCCCAGCCCTGCATGGGGCGTGTGGCAGGAGGCTGAGACCTTGACAAAAGGAGGCTCCTTCTTTGACAAAACCTCTGCACCCTTCACTCAGTTTTCATCTGTACCTGAGGCTAAAAGAAATACAACTGCTTGAAATGTTCCAGTTCCACCATGTAAAACGGCAGCATAAACTCCTGCACAGGGAGCTATCGAATCATCACTCTATTGCCAGGAGAAGGCGGCTGAGCAGAGATTTCCACTCCGTACCTGCGAAGGAAACAGGGTATTTTTTTACTTGCCCTGACCAGCAGCCTGTTGGTACCAGACAGCAAAGAGTTAAAGCTGTCTGCTTTAGCTGTTTTCAGCAATGTATTGCTTTAAAAGGAGATAGGATGTGCATTTATATAAATACAGGCACGCACTTGTCAGATGCGTAGAAAAATAAGTAATAAACAATGCTTCACAAACCAGCAGTCATCCCAAAATAATAGTCCCTCGGAGTCGCTGTGAGTGTCAGAGCAAAGGAAACGCAGCTGCACCAGAGCGAACAATGAGGCACATCACAAAAATCTTACTCACCATCTTTCAGCACTGGGCAGAAATCCTCTGTCTCCAAACCTTGCTACGGAGGCTGGTCTTTATCCAGAGGCTCCTGTGATGCTTTTCAGATTCGGAGGGGCTGGACCACTGCTGCTCTCCAGTGTTACTCTCCACCCCCTGTCTTTTCCTCCTCCTTCTTCCTTCATCCCCACCCCCTCATTCCTCCTGCTTGTAGTTTTTTTGTACCTTACATAGCTTCTAGGCTTCCACATGTAGCTTGATTTAGGAAAGATGCTTATTTCAGCCATCTGCTTGATGCCATGGAAATGCCTCCGTTGCTAAAGAAGAAAAGCCCAGAAGGTAAGCTTGGGAGTCCTGAGCCAGCATTTTGGTTCCTCTCTATATGACTGCTTATTAAATAGGGAGGAACACATCCAAATTAATTTCATTCCTCAGATGTTTTGTTTGTTTGTTTCTGACAGGAAAAAGCAGTCCTAACATTCTTAGGTTAGTGAGATGCTTCACTGTGCAATATATGCAGATTATTGGACTGTACCAACCGTTGCAGGGCTTGTGTTACTGCTGAAGTTAGAGGGGATTTCCTGTGGAAGCAAAGTGGCATAAGGTGAGAGGGTGAATATTTCTGCTGCCCAAAGCTAGAGTGCCCGGTGTCAGCCTCATACTGCCTTCGACAAACATGATTTAATCAAATTCTCTTTCTGTTTTTAATTTAATCGAAGTCTACCTTCTGCTTCAGTGTGCAGTGAAGTCAACATCTGATGTTACAACACCATTCTTTATTATATAGATCTTAACGGTCTTTTCCAACCTAAACAATTTTATGATTCTGTAGATGAGTTTATCACCATCATGAGTTTATCAACACCAGAGGTTTAATTTCACAACAGCGTAAAGTTGGCATCCTCACCCCAAGCCCTTTCCAACCTGATCATATCTTGATTGTCCCTCCCCATTAACTCTCCTCTGAGCCCTTTACATCAGCCTCTCAAAGCCCCTGCCTTCTCCTTCCTGCTTGTTGAAACACCTCTGTTGGGGGCATCATAGGAGCCTCTTAAAAGCAAAAGTGGCTTAATGAAGCAGTGGCTTAATCCACTTCAGTAGCTCTCCTGTGAGCTGCACTTTAGAGCTGTGCTCCAGGATAACTCAGTGGTTTGTGCAGAGACTGGCATATCTGTGGGCAGTTTCCCCTTCGGATGTTTACCCTTCTGCCTCTTCTTGTCCTCCTTTTCACAGTGAACCTTGGAGATGAGGGAGGGAAGAAGCTTAAACTTTTTGTGCTAAGCTTCTAAAGCTGAAAAATCAGCCAGTTAAAGGATGTGGAACAGAGTGCTCCTGCTCTGAGTGCCATCCAGTCAGCCACTTAGGTATACCCGATGGTAGAGACAGGAAAATTACATCTAGGGAAACTCTCTGGGTTCAGTCCAGCTTGCCACAAGTAGAAAGCCCTTGTGTGACTTCACTGAAAGACTGGTGGGAGGGAAGAACGAGTTGGGGGTGAATCCTAGTAGCTCTGGCATATAGATTAAGACCAATCATGACAGAAAATACGTTAATTAGAGATAGATTTGCTGGGGTTTATTCTGCATGAAATATTCATATTAATATACAGGTTGCCCAGAGAGGTGGTGGAAGCCCCATCCTTGGAAGTTTTTAAGACCAGGCTGGATGGGGCTCTGAGCAACCTGCTCTAGTGGGAGGTGTCCCTGCCATTGGCAGGGGGGTTGGAAGGGACCTTAAAGGTCATGCAGTTCCAATTCTGTGATTCCATATAGGAGGAAGCTTTTTTTCATGATGGGCATATGAAGCCACCAAGTTTTCAGGTAGTACGTCCCTGCTTTGCAGTGATGCTGCTTTTGGGAGCTCCCACTTTGTACACTGTTTTGGAAAGTAAAACTTTGGCCTGTAAAACTTTGAAGTTCTTCTTTGCTCAGAGTACCACCAAGGCTTGTTAGGAATGCTGATAGAGGTGAGAGTCAATCAGAGATCACTTTTGGTGTTGATTCAAGGCTGATGGCTGCTGGTGGTGTTGTCTGAGCAAACCTAGGAAAACTAGGGGTTCACATTTTTCTTTGAAAATTATTCATGCACAAAATTTCTGAGCCGAGTTTCTGAACTCTGAAAGTACAGGCACCAGAAAAGATATACCTAAATATACCATGTGGGAGTAGATGACAGAGAGCACTTCAAATTGCTTTTGAAGCCTACTTCATGTTCAACTCAAGCTCAGTTAGACAAGACATCCTCAAGGACTTTGAGCAGAGAATCTGGCCAGGGAGGAGCTCTTAGCTCCAGTAGTGGTTCAGTAGTTCCCACACCGGCTGTCTCTGGGACAGTCTGTCATGCTCCTCAGGAACTGGGAGAGCTCTGGTATAGATGTCCCTGTTTCTAACAAAGGGCACCCATTGTTCCTTTGCTGGAGGAATTAGAGGAGATCACTCTAGACCTGAGATACACAAACCTGTTTGTTGTGACTCAGGTAAAGCAGCTCCTGTGATGAGAGAACTCCAGGTTTCCAGATGTTAACTTTAGGGTGTCCATATGGACAAACATTTCCATCTTTAGGGTTTTTTATTTCCCTTCAGCAAGGCCAGTGGCCTAAATCCACCGGCCACCAGTAGCCATAGCTATCCTTAGCTCTCCATGGCCATGGCTATCCAAAGCCATAGCCTGCGTGGGCCTCAATCACAACTCGCTGCATGTCCTGCTAAATGCACAGGATGTTGAAAAGCAGCTGAACCATAGTAGCCCTTACGCATTGCAAGAGAGCTTTTTGTTTTCTTCCTAAATAGTTCTCAACTTGTAGTTCCCTGAACTATCCTTTTCTGCTGTCGCTTCATTTCAGACTATTTCACCGTGGCTGTTGACCAGCTTGGTTCAAAAGGTTAGTTCTTGGAAAATCTAATCATCCTCTCTGATTAATTCTGATTAATTCAGTCTGTCCAGAATTGTTTTGGGCATCAGTGGGCATAAAAGGGAAGGGAAATCAGCAAATAGTGACTGAGGGGCACGTGGACCAGCTGCCATCTGTTTCACAGGAGCACACAGCCCTTGGCATGGGGAGTAAGAAGAGAGCCCTTGAGAGAAGAGGGACTAAGGCACAAACAATCCCTGGTGTGGCAAGAGTAGGGTATCCAATGGGACTGAGGAAAGGAGGATGAAAATCCACATAAGGAGCAGTATGGAAACACAGGGAGGGAGTTTTCAGATAAGGCAGGCCCAGGCTGCCAGAACTTGGAAGCCTCCATCTCCCCACTTTGGCATTTTCATTGAGGGATTTAAGCTACTGGTATGAGCAATTCACAAAAAGTAAACTGTACTATTTTAAAATTTTCTGTCATGGAAGAACGCAGCGGGTTTTTTAACCCTGAAACTCAGAACAAAACCCTTGGCTGAGATAGCTCTGTTTGTTTCCAAGGAATTACTTAGAGAATGAATTCGACCCAGGCTATTTCCTGCCAGTGAACTAATGAAGAGTCTAACATCCCCAGTCCAGTTGAGCTTTCTGCTAACATCAGCTTAAACTTAATTATTCATGGATTCTTATCAGTATCTCTTGGTTTTGCACGTCGCAGAGAATTGGTAATGGGATATGGAGCTTTTTCTCTGCAGATTGCTAGCAGAAGACTGCCCTAGGTTGCAGGGAACAATCCTTGCTACTTATCTGACAGCTTCCCAGGGTTTCTATTAAGTTAATTGCTACTCTTTTCTCAGTTACGTGGTGAGCTAGAGTCTGCTGCAAAAGTCAGGATTGTGAACTTGTTAATAATGTTAATAATGTTAATTTCCTTAGCAAAGGAAGTGGAAGGATTTTTATCCACAGTGTATTCCACCTCAGCAACATCTGCCTGCCTTCTGGGGGGGGCACTGCCGTTGTCATATTTGCCACCAAGGGGACGAGGCAGAGGAAGGGTTGCAAGAGCCCCTTTCAGTACTGGTATTAAAGAGCTTGGCTGTCCTTGCCAGCCAGCCAGCCCTCGGAGTGCCAGTGACGATGCCTTGGAAGGCAGGAAGGAGTGCCCAGTGCCTCCAGAGTGGGACCAGTATTGCTGTTCTGGGGACTGTGGCTGTGAACTGCTTGTTGCCTCGAAGGGGAATGAAAGGGGGTTTTGAGCAAAAAGGGAAAATGGTGAGGACGTTTCTCCAGCTGCTCATATTAAATAGTGGCTGCCCTTTAACTTTCTGCTTTAAATGAAAAGCTCTTAGGTAATAAAAACAAACCTATAAAATCAACAAGGGGAAAATGAGCTGAGTTAAATGCTGTGAAGAACTACTCCAGAATTGTTTCAGCGAGTCATGAACTCCAAGGCTCTAGAGAACAGAGGGAATACCTGTGAGGGACATGACACCTCAGGGGCCTGACTACAGAGGTGTTTAAATACAAGGCACATTTTCAGAAGTTTTTCCATTCCAGATACTCCCCTGTGTCACAGACATCTATCCAGATGAGGCAAGAACACCTCCACTTTGTTGAACCACTGCTGTCATTGACAGACTCTCTGTCTCAAAGGCAAAAGAATCATTCGGCATAAAGCCTGGGGGATGGCAGAACGGGTTATTCCACAGACAGCCCAGTGCAACCTATAGGCAACGTTTTCTCAGCTTCTGCTGAAGAAGATGCTGGTGTGATGACTAGAGGGGAGGTTATAGGAAATTTTTAATGACTGTTTCATAGGACTTGGTTTCACTGCTTAAATTTATATTGCTGTGTGCCTGAATACATACAATGAAGTGCTCTGAAGGCTTTGTTACAGACTCGGTCAGGAAACCAAAAAAAAAGAGATACAGGTGTCAGTAGCCATAGATGCACAGCTTCAGATAACAGGGACAGACCATCAGTGTGGGAGAAGCTGTTTCAGGGGCTATGATGGGATAGTCTTTCAAATGCTAAAGCTGGGATCAAAAGAGGGCTAAGCCCAAAAAGATCTAGATAAGAGAGAAGTGAGTAACTTGATAAATTTAGTGAGGGTGAGCGTGATAGCAGAGCAGGCTCAGATCTGCAAGCACAGGGAGGGGACACTGAGCTGTGAGCAGGACAGGGCTGCTGCTCCCACTCCCGCTTTTCACCGTGTGTTTTCATTTCCTATCTCAGTTTAAAAACAAGTCGTGTGCTGCACAGAGACGCTTGCTTGGTCTGAAGAGAAATGATTATGAGTATAAAGATATATATAAGAGTATGGGTATAAACTTGAGCATAGAAGGTACCACCCCAACATGAGGAGGAACTTCTTTCCTGTGAGGGTGACAGAGCCTGGAACAGGCTGCCCAGAGAGGCTGTGGAGTCTCCTGCTCTGGAGCCTTTCAAGCCCCACCTGGATCTGTTCCTGTGTGGGCTGCCGTGGGTGACCCTGCTCTGGCAGGGGGGTTGGACTCGATGATCTGCAGAGGTCCCTTCCAACCCCTGCCATTCTATGGTGCTATGATATACTTGTCACAGGATCTTGCAGAGGTGTCCTCATGGATGATACGGGGGCCATGAATCAAATCACAAATCCAGTTGTGAGAGAAGAAGCCTCTTGGCTGAGTGTGTAGATGGTGAGACCTTGAGGAAAAAGAGCACTACAGGCAGTTTGCTAACGGCAACAAGCAGCTCCTTGCCGTACATGAAATCCCACTTGTCTACCAGCCAGTATTTAACTACAGAAAAGGAAAAGAACATTTGGAAGATGGATGATAAATGAAGCTTTTGAAATCACCACCAGTGTAGTTGGTAACAATGCGCTTAGAAATGCTTACGGTTGATTTACTCAGAGGAACATACATTTTGGAAACAAAATTGGGTGTTGGATTTATGTTGTTAGTGGCAACATCACAGCCAAAGAGAATAAAACACACACTTCTAAGTGCAGTTTGCTATCAGACCTAGAGATAATGTTTGGTGGTGTTTATTTCTCTTGTTCTCCTGCCTCCTGGGTGGTAGTGGCTGACTCCAGAAGCTTCCTGCCATCGCAGCTGGAAGGTGAAACCTCTGACCGTGTTCCCTGAAGTCATTAAATAGTGTTTGTGTAGGAGTATGGTGTTAACAAGCAAGGCTCTTACGGTAGTGAAATATGACCATTAATATCTTTTGGCAGTTACAGCGAATAAAGCAGGAAAAGTGAAAGAACTCGGCTTCTGACAAAGTGCTCCATTAATGTATCACGAGCATTGACAATGCCAAGGTCATCATTTGGCTTGTAGCTACACTAATTACCAGCCCGTTTTAAAATACAGTATTTTATGGGTCTTTTAGCTGGCAGGCTATTTAGAGAGGGGTGATTTGTTGAGCACTATTCTTTGGGCTTTATCCTTTCATGGCTTTGGCTGGTACCATGACTTTGTAACAAAACGCTCTCCCAGCTGTTTGCTTTTCCACAGAGGGGTTATTGAAGTTTCTAAGCCACTTGATAGGCTTCGGCAGTCCTCAAGCATGTTCAACTGTTACGTGTTCCCTTAGGAATGTGGAGTAGCCATTTTGCAACCAGTAGGCGAGTTCCAGTTCAAGCCAGGGTGGTGTGGTGGCTGGGAGGCAGGACCAGCGTGTCCGAGGGCAGAAAGCTGGGAGCTGAGCTCAGCTGGGGCCATGTGAGTGGTGCTGTGGATGCTGCTCATTGTGGCTGTGTGCTGAGGGGGGTGGTAAACCTGTGAAACAGGATTGGGAAAAGACATTCTGAAATTATTCTTGAGTTTTATTAATAGAGAGAGAGCAATTTCTCACCCTGCAAACACACTATTGAACCTGCACGTCTGGAAGGAACTAGTGGACTTTTAGTATCTCTGTTTCTAGGCGCCTGGTTTGAAACACCTTACAGGGAGTCTTCACTCTTCTTGATAATCAGACACCTTAAGGTTCTTTGAAGCCCTTTTTATGATGAGTTTTTATTGTGGAAAAGAAAAAAAAGAAAGAAAAAAAGCAGCAGGATATTGGTGAGTTCACAGAGCTTGAGTGGAAAGCGTATGAAAGAGTATGAAGTGGAGAGTGCTGCTGACTGCATGGTCATAGCTACACAGTCAGTCACACGGAGCTTGACAGTGTTTCAAAGAGCCTGGTCCATTCAGAGCTAACAGTAGTATCCCAAAATGGACAGAAGGCAGCCACAAGATGAGTTAACTTCTTTCTCAGCTCATTAAATGAGCTACCCAGTGAAGAATGAAGTGTGGATTTATGCGTAGGCACATGTGCTGTCACAGAAATGGTATGAGGATGACAGTGGGATGGGAACCTCCATTTCCTCATTTGTTGCTTTAGCCTGAAGTTTTCTGTACGAGAGATGCTGCTGCATCCCCTCACACTGTGCAGGTCTGTGGTAGACACCCTGCAGTTCAGCCCCAGGAGTAGCAGTACTGCTGGTTGGAGCTGGAGGAGGCAGATTTGATCTGCCTTTGGATCTTCCCTGTTACAGATGGTTTTCCTTAATGCCAGCTTGGATCAAACCCAGGTTAGTCTGCTCAGGATTGGGAAGCATTGCCCCAGTAATTAGCAATTGCCTACAATAACAAGGCGTTGGAAGAGCCCAGGTTATGTGCAGAGCAACATGACTCAGGGGGGAGGTGAACTCTGAACTTCTGTGGTCCTCTTCCCACAAGTAGCCCAGTGCTCCCAAGACACCCTGATCAGGGTTCTGAGCTTCTCTGATAATATTATTTTCCCTGTGCCATAAAGATCTTTCTTCAACACCTAACCAGGTATTTGAAGTTGGAATTTTCTGCCTGATCTACCCAATGTGTGCTGCTGTTTGCCCCTGAAATATCTGACATATTTCTGATTATTAAGGTGCTAGCCTGTCCCATCTCTTCAGCGCTCAAGGGTGTGGGATGAGCGGATCAGCAACATGGGTGTTATTTCAGAGTTGTCATCTTTGGCTGTTCGTAGGAGGACAAAAGCCTTCCGTGGAGATGATAGGCTTGTCAGGCTGTGGCAGTCATCAGCACTTACTGTGTGGAGAGGGAGACCAGATTCACTGCTGAAGCAAACAGGCGTAATGACACTGCATTTTAGCACCCCAGCAACGGATTGTTGTCTGTGCTCCAGACCCCCATTTGGAGCTGTGGGTGACACGTTGGTGACAGCCCAGCCACGCGGTGACGTGGCCGAGGACAGGAGGCAGGGGAAGGGGAGCGCAGCTGCAGCCTCTCCTCTGGCTGGGACCTCTGCGGGGTGCAGGAGCTGCCTGGGGTTGATGCTGCAGCAAGAGGGCTGCAGAAGTCCACGGAGCAGCTCTGGGGGCTCTTCTGACTTAGAATCGTTAAGGTTGGAAAAGACCTTCACAATCATCAAGTCTAACTGTCTACTAAGTAATATCAGGACCCCTAAACCATGTCCTCAAGTGCCCCAACTAGGCATCTTTTGAACCCCTCCAGGGATGGTGACTCCACCCCCTCCCTGGGCAGCCTGGTCCAAGGCCTCACCACTCTCTCAGTA
>JAAGNO010004924.1:5664-16297 GCA_033439905.1 Ceryle rudis
CTCCTTGGCCACCTGAGCACCCTGATGGCTCATGTTCAGCTGGCTGTCAGTCAACACCCCCAGGTCCTTCTCTGCCTGGCAGCTCTCCATGGGGTAGGTGACATGGTGTAGGAGGTGCAATTATGGCACCATGTATCAATAGAGTCGCTGAAAAGGCTCTACTCCATAGATTTATTCTGAATGTCTAATCTTAAATACTATTCTCCAACTTCATTGTAACTCATTTAAGAAAAAGAACATCAGAGAGATATAGAGTGGGACAGTTCCACTGAAAATGGATGTTGCTGTGGGCACAAGGCACCCTAGCTTGCTTTCAAACACTTGGCATTTCTTTATGTTTTGATGGTAGGATTTCATGTCACGTGTCTTGTGGGAGGACTGTGGAATTAACCTTTCTGAAACTGCCTGTTGCCAAAGCAGGAGGTTGTTTCAGGTTCATCCACCAACTCACAGCAGCGGAAGTTGACAGGTTATGATTCCCTTTTATCTGCCTGCTGACTGTGCTTTGAAGGGCAGTACAGCTGAGAAAGCCAGGTCCCCAGGAAGTGTACTTGGGAGGCTGTGTAAAGAGAGATCCACCACCTACGTGGATCAGAAGAGGCCAAAATGAACATCAGGTTGGTGGGAACTGTGGTGGCGTCCTGGGGAGGCAAACAAGCTCCAGTGTTTGTGCAGCAGGTGGTAAGTCCACATTGGATTTGGACCTTGGGTGTTCATTGCAGAAAACATTGAGGACTGATGTGAAAAATTCTGAAGAGATTTTTCTTGGAGACAGTTACAGCTTGCTACTTTTCTGTTTGTGTGGACATCTCTATGGAAAAGAGATCTCTTCGTTTTTTTCTAAGCCTGAAACTCAGGATGAGGTTAAACAGTGCTTCACCAGGTTGTAGACTTTGTGAATGATTCATGTAAGATCTGGGGAAGGTAGAAGGTCTATGAAGGATCTGAAGAAAGTTTGGCCAGCAGAGGAGTGGTGTGGTTGTCTCACTTTCATAGCAGAGGACAGAAGTAGGCTCAGCCACAAGGACGAAGCATTTCAGAGGAAAGGGGAAAGCTGCACACTGGAGCTGGTACCACAGGAAAAGAAGTTTTTGAGATCAGGGAGGAAATTTAGGCAGAAGGATGTATATTCATATCTAGTTGTTGCTTTATCCAGTTTGGCATTTTGTGTGCTGGCTAAATAGTGTTTGATTTGAGGTACTTTGAATAAAGCCTGTTTACTTCTACTCTCTCGCATCCCTGTATTGTAAGAGTGTACGTAAAAGCTGGGGGCTTGGGGAGGAGCAGGTTATAGATTACATTCAGATGTAGGCAGAGAGTGTGCAACTGGTAGGATACAGTACCATTTCCACAGCAGGATCTGAAACACTTCAGGAAGAAAAACACTGGATTGGAGAAGGTTGGGAATGCTAAACCTTGAGCAATGAGCACCAGGAGGGGACCAGGTGGGATGGTGCAACACATTGGTGGCTGTCAGGGGGACAAACCTGCTGACTCTGTTTAGCTGCTGCACTGATGTGTTTGTGCAATGGGAGTGTGAAGGAAAGAGGAGTGTCGTTGATACTTCCAAAGTACACAACCAAACCAAAATCTTTGCCAGTCAAGGAATATTATCTAAGATGAAAATAAATGTGTGTGATAAATCCTGCATTTTGGTTTCAGAAGCAGAGTGGTGTTTCTACTCATATCTGTCCTTTGTTGTCAGCAGTGGGACAGTCTTTATTCAGGGTTATCTGAACAGGGATCTAAAGTGAGCTCTGTGACTTGGGAACTCTGGATGTGGGCCCATGTGAAAACAAGAGCCTATGTGAAAAAGGCAAGTTTCAGCTTGGGAGCAACAAGCAAGATCTTGCAGATTCTTCCAGTCCAAGGCATGGCAGCTACTGGCAGCCATTACAAGTGCTGATGGAAGTAGTCAAGTTTTGCATGATCAGGCCAATAAAATGCTGAGATTTCTGCCACTCCACTGGAATGGCAAAGATTCAAGCTGTTGTGCAGTGGAGATAGGCTTGTAGATGTGTATTGGGTATAGCATGCAGCTGGGAGCACAGTAGGCCCCTGTGAAACCTCACTAGATGCAGGAGGAGAGGATGCACTCACTAAGCATAGTCAGTCATGGTAATCTTTATTTTCAGACCTCTCTCCTTATTATTGCCTTCAGGATACTGTGAAGAAACCCATGTCCCGATTGTATGTGGGGATCCCTTTAGGGGCTTCCCACACCCTGCATCTCCTGCTTCCTCATCATACCTAAGTAGGAGGCTTTCCAACTACCTTCACAGTTACTTTTTTCTGCTTGCAGCTTCCAGGTTTAAAGCAATGGAAAATCTGTATGTGCACCTGGAGCCTTGCTGTCCCTGTATCCTCCAGGGAGAAAAGCCTTTATGTTATCCAAGATCAGTTAAACTGTGTTGCTCAGTTTGGTTCAACATCTCCTGTAATGATCTCCGGTATGGATGCCTGATTATGATAAGAGGGATTGTGCTTGGACACTGACATCCCAGTACTCCCAACATTGGATTCAGTGGACAATTTGTTTTTTCTTGTTTAACTCCCTGTGGTTAGGAGGGAGGTGTGGTGTGTCAAAGATGAGACTTGGAAGCAAGGTATGTGTGTTGTCTGTGGCCCAGAGTGGAGTCTCTGAAAGCCAAGTCCCAAATGCACCAAACTGGGGGAGGAACTTCCCTTGATCTTTTGGGGCTTTGAAGCAGATGTCTGAGGCTGAGATCTGCAGATAGCTCAGCTGCATGCTCAACCCTTGTTTACTTCTATACAGCAGAAGCAGATGATGAACCTTTCTGCTGAAGTAGGGCTTTGAACTTTCTGTGCTTGTTTCCATTTTGTAACAGTGGAAGAATAAGTCTCTTTTGCCAACAGTTATCAGCCAGGTATCTGATATCCCATCATCTGGGAAAGGGTGATAGAATATTTGGGTTATTTATTACCATGATGCTAAACAAAACCTGTGATTACATGCCTCAAGGAAAATAGGAAGTAATTCAAATCCACTCCACAGCTGGTTTAGGAATAAGTCAAAACAAACCCAATCATTTTTACAGTCATCATGCAAAACCCCAAAGGGTTACATAGCAGGTTGGCTTGATAATGGAAGAAAAAACCTGATAAAGCCTTTATTTTGTTTCTGAATGCTGGCATATTCTTTTCCAGTACCTACAGGGAGTAACTAGTAATTAACTAAAGTTCAGCTAACTTTTCTTTTTAGTTTCTTTGGAGCTTGTACTTATTTTTTGCCCATTTCAGTCACACTGGTATAATGAGGAAAATGCAGAGAAAGTCATGCCCTGAGTTCCTGAATGCAGAAGTAACTCTGTTTTGCAATGTGTGTTGGCAGTGTTCATACATCCCTCCCTGTGCAAGAGACGATCAGGAGAACTCTGAGAATGTCACGTACAAGCAGAAATACTGGAAAGAGAAAGTGGGTTCACAACCATTTACATGCTATTTTAACCAGCACTTGAGGTGAGTGATCTACATTTGCATAGGCAGAAGTGCTTATGCATCTGCTTAACAGCTGTCTCTTAGTTCTGTTTGAAAATATATATAAGTGTATGCATATGTATATACACACACAACCATATAGTGATGTGGTTTATCACACAGAGTTTAGTGCAGAACTTTTGCAAGACAACTCTTGATGAAAAGCTACATAGAAAGTGGAGAAGTGTTTTTAAAACTTGAAGTAAAAATCTAAAACTGAGGAACATTTCCCTTAAAACATGTCATTTTGTGACAAAAATTATCTTGGCTTTTAATACTCAGATGGCAAATTTCTGTCTTGGATATAAATGTTCCCTTCCATCCATGGAAAAGAAATCCTACTGTGTTCATAATGAGGTGGAAGAAAAGGGGAGGTCAGTAAATAGTACAAACCAGCTCAGGAATTGTGTTCATAGGGGATTAATGATCCAGATACGTGTAATAAACCTTCACAGAACTGCCAGTTTTCATACTTCCTTGCAGTTTAGAAAGTTATGACTTAAAGCACCTCCTCCTCTGTTTTAATTCTTACTTTTACCGATACTGATGTGACTCACATGTGTATAAGGGTGATGTGTGGTTTCCTTCTTTCAATAAATGGGAAGAGGGAAGAGTCCCTTTCGCCTCTGTCTTTTTTTGGTGATTATTTTCTGGGAAATGAAAGGTGATGTGACAGCAGCAACTTATTGTTACTGCAGTGTGCAGGCTTGCTGGGAGGACTTGGGAGAATGCCAGTGGTTGGGATGATAGGTCCACGTAGACAGGGAGGCAGAAAGCGTATATTGAAGATCTCCAGATCAGCCAAGGTTTTATGGTGTTTCAACTCCATTTCTAGAGACATATGACACTTGCTTAGTTTGACTGGCATGTGCAATTTTGTTGGACCTGAGATTGTTCTTCATTGCTAAATTAAGCATTCAAATATCTGCCACATCAGAGACTAAAGGAGGGGTTTGATCCTACACCACCAATACTTGAAATTTAAACAAATGAGGAGACCTAGGTGGGAATAGCTTGGTGCCTGCTGATGCAATTCAGGGTTCAGTGTGGGCATCAGATATTTAAGTTTAGTAAGACACATGGAGGAAAATGTGATGCCAGTGTGTGCTAGGACAGTGGAAAAACTGGGGAGCTGGAGCAGGGTGCCAGGCAGAGAAATACCTGACTCCTGTGGATGGCCTGCTAAGTGTCTTGGGGGCTACTCTGGATATGATTGTTTTCTTCTCTTTGGAGAGACTGTAGATGTAGTCGGCACACCCAGGGTGACAGTCTGTTGTCCATGGTTAACTCTTTGCAGAGGGAAACTGCCAACACTTTGTAACAAGAACTAGTTGATTTTTACAGTGGGGAAAGAAGCGCTCTCTACAGAATTGAAGAGGTTAAAACTTAGGGCACCCTGTGTGGTGCCATCAGACCTGTCAGGGACCTTCTTGGGAGCTCCTTTGGTCCAGAAGGTGCCATTTTTGGGTCTGCTAACCAGAAGCCAAGTGATGATTTTGGCTTCTCTGGGCAGGCAGAATCCCTGGAACCTGCAGCAGCCACTGCCTGCATGAGAAAGATAGTCAGAAACATGGAATCTTCTGCAAGAGATACTACCATGCATGGCTACAATTCAGCTGAGCTGGTATGGACAGGATACTGTGAAAGTTAGCTTTTGTAGTCAGTGGAGAGAAATAGGAATCTTTCATTCTATCTAAAAAATAAATGCTTAATACAGGTCAGATGCTCAGAGATGCTTCTTTCTTTCCTGTAAAGATGCTTAGAGTGATCTGCTCAGGTGCAGACACCTAAGTGGTAAGTGTCCAGAGCTAGGTGAGTTGGTTTCTCATCACATCTGTAGGTGAAGCAAAGGCAAAATCTTCTGAAGCTGCATCCTGCTTAATTTCTGCCATTTATGTAGGCTGACACTGAGGAATTGTGCAGCACTGAGGCAAGGCTTTTTCCTCATAGTTGCTGCATCCTATACTATTAAATGTTCTGCCAAACGCAACGGCTGCCATGAAACGCTGCCTTTTGCTGAACATAAAACAAATTCTATATACACCAAAAGAGAGGCTCACTGCCAGGGTACTTGAAGATAGTCTAAGCTGAAATGTGTACACCATCTATTTTCTTCTGGAGATAGGAATAAGCTTTGACAGATAAGTTTTGCTGACTAGGAATGTGCTTGCTTAAGGATACTTTTAGAGCTATGATGACTAAACAGCTTGTGAAGCAGTAAAAAAATATACAAACTGAGAGGAAAATCTGTTCACTTCATGATAGAAGTGTGCATATTTTCTGTTGGTATTTTTTTAACTGTGTGGATGAGCTAACTCTTCTGTGTCAGTCTGTATAAAATAGAATATAGATAGGTTCCTTTGAAAGAGTAGTATTTACAATATTAATACTCTCCCTTTTGAACTGGCAGAATAAAATTCTAGGTAAATAGCTAGGCAAGGAATAAACATCATCTCCTCTTCATCAAACTTAATTTAGCATCATTCCCAGAATTGTTGCTGCATGCAGAATGCACTGTTAGGTAACACCTCCCTTCAGTTTGGTCGGGCACATTTCAAGAGGCTGCTTTGTAGAAAAGAAGAAAGTGATGCCATTTGTATGGGATCACAAAGCTATACAAAAGGGATGTGAAGCAGACTTGGTAATTTCAATCATTCTCTGTTAATATAAACAGAGAGGCCCAGCACAACGAGCTGTCTGACATTTATCTTAAGAAACCAAATCACAGCTTATCTTGTTGCTCAGGGTTTAACTGAAAAGCAAAATTTTGCATGGGAAAGTTGCTTTTCTGGCCTTCTGGTGAAGGTGTTGCTGGCATGATGATATGCTGGTCTGAAGGGAGCCCTGCCAAGCAGAAGCCAACCCCCCATGTTTCAGAGCACAAAATAAGTGACAAGTTCAGATAAAGTTCTCAGACTGTTGCAAAGGTTTGAGATGGCACTGAGCTCTAGTGCTTCAGTGCTCATGTCTCTCACACCCTATGTCCCGGGTGTCTGTAGCATGACCGCATACAAACAAGGGGCACAGATGCATGCCTTGAAGTGGCAGGCCTGCAGGAATGGACAGGATGGGGGAAATCCTGTCACTTTTTTTCTTCAGATTCCAGGTCTCATTGTCATGAACAAGAAGAAAAAGAAAGATGCCAATATCTCTATCAGCTGAGACCTCATGCCATGCATGCAGACACAGGCAGAGCAACATATGTCAAATACTTTCTTATTAGTGGCTCATTTATGTGGTGTTACTGCTTTTTAGCTCTGGGTTTATCCAGTATGGCAAGAACGCTCTGTGGTTCCTTTGCAGCAGCACAGCAGATGAGCCAGCCACACTTTATAATTCTGTGTTTGCTGCAGGATGCTGTACACAAATTCTTCTGAGATTTGAAGAGCAAACACTGTCTACTGATTAGTGACCACATGTATGGTGTTTGGGTACCCTACAGGCCATTTACCCAGGAATAATTATCTGCAGAAGCCAAGGGTGCTCAGGTCACAGGGCTGATCATTTATAAATAGTGGAACAGAGATCTCGATTTGCTCTGGTACTTCATGAAGTTTTCTGAATTAATTCCCTCCAGTCAGAAGATGGTGGTGCTATTTCCTATCCTTTCTTTTACTGCATCACCCGTGGAGCAGTGCTCAGGCCCAAGAGGGAAAGGACTTTACAGTTAATAAGACATAGCACTGCCCCTTCGTGCAGTGCCCAGCTGAGGATCTCCGAGTCTTGCAGCACTAGGGAAAAAAATACACTGATGAGTGTTTGTCATAGTGAAGGGATGGGAAAAAATGTGGGCAAAATAAGTGTATGCAGATTGCTAACATCTTTAAATCCAGATTGTTCGAATACAAAAAATACTTGTGAGGTTTCCCTATCCCATGCCCCTGCCTCTGTCAGCTTTTGCTGTCACATACATTGCAAAGTGTGGTTTGTAAGTGATGACTGAAATGTTTATGTGCCTGTAACTTTTTGCTCCTACGTGACTTTTCTGTGACCCCTGCACAGCAATTCTTCCCATGATGTTCAGTAATTGCTTCAAAGGGTCTGATGGAATCCTGCTTTAACCAGTGCCTGTGTGAATTGTTTGGCAGCGCCTAACAGGGATGTGTTGCATAATGCAACAACTAATCCAGTTATTCCTGGTCAGAGCCCCACAAGGCTCCAGCCTTGAGCTCAAAGTCCTGCTAAAAATAAGTACTGCTCTCACCTTTTAACAATGAAAAAAAAATCCTCCCTCCTTCTCTGTTCAGAGAAAGGTGTTTTCAGAGCTAAGGTAGAGACATCTTTAGGGCTTTTATTTCCCCTTGGAGCTGCTGCTGGGCATCAGTGGCCATTACTGTTTGCAACAGAACCAGATTTTGATGCCCAAGAGGACTTGAAAGTATTCCCTTTTCTCACTGTTCTGTTCACTGATAACTGGTTTTAGGATTTTGGGTACATCCCCTCAAGAGGCTTTGCATTTACTGGAGAGCTGAATGGCACCATTGCTAGAAACAAAAGATGGTCCATAATGAAGCTTAGGGGGAATATGTACAACCTCTCTGATCAACATCTTTGAACTGAAGTCTTATATGGAAGTCACAGAGCAAAAGGGGGATTCTTAAATGAAATATACATGCAGGGACAAGGCAATATCTTTATATCTGCTGTTTTTCACAGGGAAAAGAACACACATTTCTAGGCATGATATAATATCCTTCAGGTTCAGCATTACTGCCTCAGGACCAGGGGGATGATGCTGGGGGGCTTCCAGCAAAGCTGCATCCATGTCATGAGAAGATTTCCCATGGTGGAGGCACCTTCCCTTTTCTGTTTCCAAGCCAAAGAACAAGCCTTCAGACTCTGGAAACAGGCAGGTCACCTCTACAAAAGTAGCAAGAAAAGTCAAACCTTCCCTTTCAATACATGCTGACCTTGCCATGCAAAACCAAAACTGTTGTTACAGCGTTTCTCCTGCCCTCATAGCTCTTCATTTTTCTTACAGAGGAAAGGGGTTGTTAGCTGTCAAAAGTGAGCCCTCTTTCTTTTCTTTTTGCTGCTTGTCTGTTAAGTAATCTTTTTCCTTGTTTCACAGGCAGGTGATAACCACCCAAAGGCCCTATAGGTTGTCTGTTTTCTAAACTGGTCATCTCCATCACAGTGCAGCAGTGTGCTGGTGGTCTGCCCCCACTGGCACAGCCCAGCTCTGACCCCTCTTCTCTCACAGTGCAGCCATTGTGATTATCTCAGGGCTCAGAAGTAACTGTGACAGGCCACATAAACCTCACAACTCACCACCAGTGACTGCTCTCTGAATGATGCTCTCCATCTGTACTTGGCAAGACAAGTATCTCTCTGTGCATATTTCTGAATCAAAAATATGTGGGGGAACTTTCTTGTGTTAATCACTGTGTAAGCCTTGAAGTGAAAGCCAAAGGTTTTTGCACCGGAACAGCAGGACAGATCCGGCTCGTGTTGATCTCCAAGGGGGGTTGATGCCATGGCCAGGTAACAAGCTTAGACCCAAGCAGGGTGCTGCAGTGAGCCACCGAGTTTCATGGCTGGGTCTCACAGGCCAAGCAGGGCTTCTGCTGTCCTGGCTGCTGCACTGGGTACTTTCTACAAGGAGATTTTGCTCCTTATGCCTCGGGGCTCATTGCAGGATCATTTAGGAGTTGTCCAAGGGATGTCCCCACTGTCAGATGTCAGAGGACAGCTGCTCTGTGCAGCTCAACAGTTCCTTGGCAGGCTTGCTGGGTGATGGTGGCTCTGCCTGAGGATTCATTTCTTCAGGAGGTGGAAGATAGCTCTTTCACTAAACTGATGGTGTCACATGAGCATAACAAACAGCCTGGATGATGTGAAATCCAGCCTCTGTAGGCTAACCTGTTAATTAATCACTAATGATTTTGCTATATTTAATTCATCTGATTAATTCTGATTCTAGCTCCCTCTCTCTCCTTATTTCCCCCCAGTCTTTTTTTCTTTTGGACCTTACAGATCTCTCATGAAATATCCATGGGTTTTAGCTTGGCACGGATCACCTGAAAACAATGCAAACATGTTTACTCTTCAGGTTTTTAGCCAGGCAGCCTCCCAGGCCTTCACTCTCACTGCCCATCATGCTAGTCCTTGGCTGCTGAGCTGTGATTTTCAAGTCTGCCTTGTAAGCCACCAACCTTGTGCCTCCCTACCTCTCTTTCCAAGGAGCAAGAGAAAACCTCGGGATGAGATCAGTTACCTTGTTCACAGGATGCAGCATGTCGGGCCATGATGACCCCCAAGCTCCTGTGGTTACCTATGTGCATCTCCCGCAGAGCTGTGTGGCTGCCAGGGCTCTGGCATTCCTGCTACAGAGAATATCTGGCTGCCTGGCCCCAGCTCCTTGGGCTGCTCTCACCATGGACTTGCAAGTCCAGTATAACCCATGAACCACTGGGGTGGTTTTCCTGGTCAGGGGTGTTTTCCTCTGCCCAGATGATCCTTCTCGGGTCATATTGCCCAGTTTGGCTGCATGGGCTCCCTGATGGCACTAGCCCTGGACTACAGCAGCAGAGCAACATGCTCAGGGTCTTGTGCAGCACATCATGAGGGTGCAGCAGGGCTGATTTTCCCTCCTTGCTTTAAAAGCTGTTATTTGGCATTGTTTGCAATCTCAACAGTGAAAAGGAAAAGCAAAAGGAATTATCTTGTAAAGGAATAGTAAACATTTTCTTTTTCAATGACCTCTCTCTGGTATTTCCTTCTGCTCTAAAAGCTGCATCTCAGTGGGACCCTATGCTGCCATTACACCCTCTAAGTTGCTTTCTGGAGCACTTTCTATATCTGCTGTCAGCTCTGGTGATGGATCTGCAGGGAAGGAAACCACTGAGCTCAGGCTCTCCTCCTCTGCTATCTCCTCCTGCAGACCCAGTGCTCTCCAGTACTTTCCCCTGCACCCTGTGACAACTTCATTGGGTCAGCAGATGCAGAAAAGAGGAGCTAGTCCTGCAAGGAGAGGGAGGCAATCATACAAATACAAAGAAACAGCATTATACGCTGCCAAAGTCAACCTTGATAAGCCTCCAGAGGCTGTTACATATAAACATAGAAATGTCTGGGTTGGAAGGGACCTCTAGAGGCCATCTAGTCCAACCCCCCTGCTGAGAGCAGGGACATC
>JAAGNO010004924.1:16397-28462 GCA_033439905.1 Ceryle rudis
TAAGCTCCCTTCAGGTACTGGAAGGTCACTATTAGGTCTCCCCAGAGCCTTCTCTTCTCCAGGCTGAACAATCCCAGATGCCTCAGCCCATCCTCATAGGAGAGGTGTTGCAGCCCCCTGATCATCTTCGTGGCCCTCCTCTGGACACACTCCACCAGGTTCATGTCCTTCCTGGGTGTTACAGGCAGGGCATTGCCATCCAGGAGCATGTGGTCTATCTGCCAGCAGCACTGTCTGCCTTTATTGGCTTTTCATATTCACTCCTGGGTCCAGCAGTGCTTGTCTGCACTGGGAAATTAATTTGGGATAAGATAAAGAGCAGCTGAAAGTACAGTAGCTCTTCCAGAATAACCACGCAGATTAAAGCAAGGAGTAGCAAGGCTGAGATTTGTTCCACCACTTTTTGGTGCTGAGAGTCAGTACTGAGAGGCTACATCCCAGAGGGTCCCTGAGCTCTCCCATCACCAGGTCTCGCTCCAGGAGTACTTCTCCTCCCTCTCGATTAAAGAAAGGCATTCAAAGTCTCTAATATGGTGACAATAGTAATTTAATGATGTATTCTAGGGGGACCCAGTCATGACTTGATGTGTTGTCTGAAGAGAAGGTATGAGCAGTGGACAGTGAATTGCTGCACTTTCTGCCATGTAGGAATTGCACAGGGACTCTTGCTGTAGTTAAGAATAGTAATAATACCCCTCTGAACCCAAACCTCATCCTGAGGTTTCATTAAAGGCCTCTGTAAGTCTTTGACTCTTTTCCAAAAGGAAAACGTTTTTAAGTTACTAAGGTGCGAGAGTTACAGTCACACCTTTAATGATTATTTGGCATTCATTGCTGCTACCTTTAATATAGATGTTTTCCAAAATATCTAAGATTCAGTCAAAAGGATATCTTGTTCTCCCCAGTCACACTTTCTTTTCTTTAACTAAATCAAATTTTCTAGTTTGTTTTCTTGCCCTTTAGTTTTGAACTCTTTGATTAGTATCTGCTATAAACAAAGTATTTATAATTCAATGTCACCTGTAAGCTGAGAGCTGTGGGGAACGAACATGCACTACTTATGGCCTCCTTGCCAATTAGCACTCTGTTATTCACAGATGATGGTACAGTAAATGTGAGGGAAGCACTGTTATAGCTCCTGTGAAATCATTTTTCTGTTCAGATTCTGTCATTTCCATGGCATAGGCTGGTGAGTTTGTGCCCATAAAGCTAATATTATTTTATTCAATTTATGATCTCCATATATGCCTGATTATATGTCTGGAGAATTCTGGTTGAGCAGACTTCATGTGTTCCACTGTTGAATACACCTGGATTTCTTTTGATCATTTTTTATGTTGCTGAGTTTCAACTTTTATATAGCAAAACTGCTCATAATCAGAGTCTTATTCTGCTCCTTACTGTGCAAATAAAGAGAGAAATGCAGTGCTGGCCTTGAGGACTTGCAGGCTGGAACAGTGCAGAGGAACCTCCACACAGCAATTTTGAAGGAGGGACCCCCAAATGTAAATGCAGGTGAAATTAAATCAGGGATCAGATGTAGCCTGGTAGTCTGGCTCCACCAACTCCTTAAGGGTGGATAAAACTCTGTAGATTTGTAGGTATCTCCATGAATTAAATTCTCAGTGAAGGAAAAAGAATTTCTTCTTTTTTTCTTTACAGGGAATGTTTTCTTAGTGCTGCTTTCTGATCAGGAGGAAGCTCTTGGGGGATACACAGTACAATCATTGCAGAGGTCTCTGTACTCATTTGCCACTGCATTAGGAGACCTTCATTCCCAGGACCTGTCTGGATGACTCTGGGTTGCCAGGATTTTAGGCTGTGAGGTTTATTGCTCCAAGGAGCATTGTGTAGTGTTGACAAAGCAACGTGGGATGGGAGCTTTCAGTGTAAGTGAGGACTAATATGAGTCAAGACTATATATATTTTCCTAATTAGAAAAAGTCCTGTTTCCTTCCTTTGCAGATAGTTTTCCAGCAGACTGTGTGTCTCTGGCTGTAGATAGGAAAGCAGCAGTGAAGTGAAAATGCCAGAAGACTGATTTAATAACTGTTAAACTGCAGGGAGAGCACAAAGAGCCAGAACTGAGGAAAACCTACCATCAGACTTCCCAACTGACTTCCCAGACTTGGAAGATGCAGATGGACACCTGATCTTTCAGACACGTGGCACAACTGAATTTCTAAACCTCTTGAGATGCTGCCTCCTTTCTATTCTCTTCTTTCCATTTTGCTTTGGAACTCTGCCACAGCCCCAGCTGTAACTGTGTGTTACATGCTGCTGGTGGAGGCAAGGATGTTCAGATCTTCAGGCAAGGCATCCCAGAGTACCCCTATAGGACAGTCCACAAGTTCACTGAGCAGCTGGTGTTAATAGCACCAAACTGCAGCTTATTGCTGAAGTAGCCTCTGCTGGGAAGGAGCTGAATCAAGATCCTTCAGCACCCTGGGACTGGGCAGGAGTCCTCCTGGGGGTAGGTTTTATGTAGACCTCTCTCTGACAGTCTGGCTTGGCTAGCCTGGGCCACCGGCAGTGCAGCCCCCAGGACAGGGACTGGCTTTCCATCCAGACCCAGACCACAGCCATGACTTCATCAGCAGCATCCATGTAGCCCCATGGACACATCAGGACTCAAAGCTAAAAGGGAAGGTTTCGTTGCATTTTAAATTCATTGCACAGTGCCTGATGCCATTTGAGGTCGATATGTACAACTGCTGCCTGGGATAATGTTTTTGCTGGAGTGGTTTTTCAAGACACAGTGTGACATATCTCTCATGGCTCTTTGTGATAACCATGACCTCTGGAAGACCCAAAGTACCAATGTTTTTTGAATTTTTCCCTAACCTAATGAACTTGTTAGCCTGTAAACAGTGCAAGTGGAAAGTCCTCACAGCCTGACACGAGTGCTAGTTGTAGATGGGCAAACAAAAGCAGTGAATGAAATGTCTCAATTATTTTCTAATGCTGTTGCAAATAAAACACCTTTATTGTTTCTATGGCAGATACTTTCCACTTCTGATGAACTGATGATGTCAAACTGATCTACATTTTCTCTCTCCTGTTCATCCTCTTCATAGGCCAGATGATGTGATGCTGAAGCGCACCCATGATGAGACTGTCCTCTTGCACTGCTTCCTCTGGCCTCTGGTTACGTTCCTGGTTGGAGTCCTCATTGTGGTCCTGACCATCTGTGCCAAGAGCTTGGCTGTCAGGGCAGAGGCAATAAAAAAGAAGAAGCATTTGTAAATGGCAAGTCTGCTGATGGAAAAGAAAAACTGCAAGAAGGTCTCAAGTGGGGCAACTTGACACATCTCCAGGTCTGCGGGGCACCCAGCTGCACCTCCTTCCACTGTCTCATCTGATGGTGGAGTTGCTCTTGCCTCAGGATTATTCTTGGGAGAATGCCCCATGAAATGTCAGCTAATTGCTTCTTCTGCTGTGACAGTAAATACTTATAATGTACCAAAAAAGTCCAAACATCTACACTGCACCAAATATGCTGTGTGCTGTTAGTCTCGAACAGCAGCTACCCAGGTCCCAGCGGTATTAAGACAGTTTATAAAACCCCTGATGTGGCTCATTTCATCTCCACAAAGAGATCTTTATTATTGTTTAATATAAAAGATTTAAAACATTTAATTTATAACAGACTATTTCCAAAATAATAAAGTTTGGTTGTTTTGGGTTTTTTTTAACCTTTGTTTTGGTTTTGTTGTGTTTGTTCAGGGTTTTTTTAGAAAAAAAAGCTTTAAGATGAAAATAACACTGTGCTGATTTGTTGTTTGTTTGTTTGTTTGTTTGTTTTTTCTGTGTAGAACTTCTTCTTAAAATTCAAAATTTGAGTTCTGTCTAGATTAAATCCTTCATTATCACCTGTTCATTATGAAGGAATGTAGAAATCTCTCAGAAATACTTCTCCAGAAAAAGAAATAATGATTGGAAAAAGTGATTAAATACTGAATCTGATCTTATTATCTTGCCTCCCTACAGTTTTTCTTGCCCCCTCTCTGATATCCTCTTTGCCAAAATGTTCTCAAGCTGTAACGAGCAGGAATTTGAAGTGTTTTTATGGTAATATGTTTTACCAGCGGTCTTCCAAAATAGTGGAATGCTTGAGGACTTACTGAGGGGAGCCTGTCATCTGTGGTGTGACACATTACCAGGTTCCAGGCATGGCCAGAGAAGGACATGAACTCTTTGTAGGGCTGTGGGCAGAAAATGCAAGGCAGGCTGGGCATGACATCTTGCTGGGTCACCTCCCTCTGTTTACCCCAGCTCCTTGTTGTGTATGATGGGAGTACTGGCCTTAGTTTGCTTGATCAGTGCAGAGATTTCTGTATTTCTGGAAGTTTCCCCAAGCACATCCATTGCATGCTGTAGTCAGGGACTGAGACCAGAGTCGCTTCATGTCAGTCGTCCTTGACCCAGCAGGGCTGTGCACCCCTGGGACCAGCTATGGGTCTTTGCAGAACTGACACACAGCCGGGAAGAAAAGCCATGTGGCTTAGTCAGGAAAGTGAGTCTCTCAGCATGTGATTACTGGTGAAGCATTTTAATCTACGTTAATGATTCTGCAATTCTGTTCATTGTACTAATCTCTGACAGTATTATGCTTAAATGCCTTGTGTTTCATTGTGCTTTTAACACATAGGAGAGGTATTTCCCAAGGATGAGAAGAGTGCTAGATTTGAAAGCCTGAAAGCTTTGTTGGCACAAGGCAGAGTGACAAACCGATTTCTATTGCCCAGTCTCCATCCCAGATGAATCATTTTGTGTGTTTAACAACTGATTTCCATAAAGCTTCTTATTTTGTAAAATTGTACATGTTGTGGACATTGTGGTATGCAGAAAATGAGGGTAGCAAGGTGACTAGATGTCATTTCCCACTCCCCTGCTTACCTGCTATATGACTTTTGGAGAGTCCTCTGCTCCCAGTCCAAACTGGAATAGCTGTTTCCTCAGAGGAAGTTTAGGAAATCTGTTTGTGGAGGCATGAACTTGATGCTTCTTGGCTAACTACTCTATATGAAAGATCCAGTTGGTGTTGGTTGCACATGTTCAAGCATCTCCAGTTCTGTGGATGAAAAATGCTACTTCCATGAAAATTTCCTATTCTCTATGTTAAGACATCACCCCTTTGGAGGTCTGTATAGGAACTCTTTGTCTCTGCCTGCCAAAAAGGATAACACTGGATATACTGGATGAAGAGAGGTTGTGAGCTCTCAGTCTGTCAGATGAAAGCCTGCTGACTTCTGGAAGTGCTGTCCTGCAAAGGGCATGGTGTTTTCTTTCACTCATGTCTCATTGCCATGGCCTCACTCACTCCTCTGCGATTCTCGGCAACCCTCGGAGTCATTTCACGCTTGTGTCTGGTTCATAGGGTTGGTTCCTATAATTTTATATATTACTTTTTCACACTGCAAATCATAGAAAGCTGCCTCTGTGGGGTGGTTTGGTTACCTGGGTGAGGTGCTGTCAAGGTCCCCTCCTCTATTTGCTCTCGGTAGTGGTAACTTCTTATAGGTAAGGAGGATAACTCTAATTTTCTGTGTATATACTTTCTTCGTTTTCCCAAAGGAGAAGGAAATACATGGTGACACAGATTCATCATGGATTTTTAAGCCAGTCGCTTGGGGCTTGCAAATCCAGATTAACAAAATCCTCTCTAGCTTTGCTTCAGAAGCTTTTGTGACTGAATTGTGCAGCTGATTCTCCAAGCAAAAGGCAAGAAGTGAATTGAGGTGATGCATCACACTTGATCAGCAATCATACCTTTAAATCTGTTAGAAATGCCATTTGCAAAGGCCTCTGGAAGTAATTTATGTGTACGAGGATAATATTAAGAAATTTTGCAGAGATATTAACATCCCAAATTAAACATCTAAACTGGTGTGCAAAGACAGGTGGCAAGTGTCTCCCCGGCTCGGCAGTATGGGATGCTGAGAGGAAAAAAACAAACAAAAAAAATCCTGAAATTCACTTTTCTGTCCCAGCCTGCACCTCACTGATTTAGAAATGTCTTTCTAATCCCCGTACTTGATTGTGAAAGCTGGGGATTTCCTTCTAGCAGATTATTCACTGATTTCCCCCTTGGCTTTGTGGCTTTCCAGTTTTTGTGGCGTATTTTATGAAGCATATTTACAGCCAGAGCAGCTGCTTTTTCCAGAGCCATCTGTAGAGTCGACTTCTGCATTTTATTCAGTATTTATATGCTCCTGCTTTGAGGAATTTTGTTTCGTCGTGTTGTCTGCTGCTCCACTTCAGTAAGACCTGCCTTCCCCTTCATGTAGTGCAATTAAATCATTTTGTGTTACAATATCTTCCTCTGTCAGCTGCTTAGGCTCATTTTAAAAGTTGAAGTAATAGGAGCATCTTTCCCGCATTGTGCGTTTCTGTGTTGCCAATAAAAGATGAAATTTCACAATGCATTAGAAAATTGAGCTAGTGAATGAGGAGCTTAATTCAATGCTCAGAGCAGGTGAGGGGTGTCATGGGGGTATCCAGGGACATCTTTAAAGATCATTACCTGTCATTTCTGGTGTAAACATTACCTTTTGACAGGGGTCCAGCACAGTCTGCTGGGTTTGAAGGGGTATTATCACCTGGGTTCTTCATTAAGCGCCCCAAGATGCAAGCTGGGAAGCGCAGTGAAGAGGTAACACCGGTCTCAGTTTCCAGACTTGTACTTCCAGGTGTATTTTGAGGGATTTGTCCTAGATTAGAGCAAAGACAACTTTGAAGCATGAGGGTGCAGAGCTCTCCATGCTCAGCTGGTCATTGCCCACCCCAACCCTGGTGCTGCTGCCCACAGGCTTTCCTCAGCTGCTCTTTGTCTCCGGCAGCCCCCTGCTCCTAAGCCAGGGCTGTGGTGTCATCCCCACAGGAACAGGGATGTCTACAGAAGGCCATCAGGCATCTCAGCTCATTTCACACACTGCATGAAAGGATCTGTCAAGCGTGTGTTATCCCATTGTAGTCCAGCTGGGAAATGTGAAAGGGGAAACATCAGTTAAGGTGTAAAACCCTTCCTTAGATAAGGTGTAGGGATTAAGTAACCTTGAGGAAGTGTTTAATGCAGGCTGCTAGAGGTTTAAGCCCTTCTTGAAAAATTACAACTAGTTGAAAGTGGGCAGTCAACACATGTGAGGGGCTGGTACCATGCAGGGACAGTGTGGATTGCCTGTGGACAGAAGGAACGAGCTGTGCCAGCATCTTTGCTCAGCACTGCAGATGTGACAGCTGCCTGATGAGTCTGTGTTTCTCGAAACTTTAGCCTACATGGCCAAAAGTATTTTAAAGCCAAGAATAAATATGTGGAAAGGGAGAAACCTAGACCAGCGTTTAATAAGAAAAGGAAAAAACTCAGGCCATAGTTTATATTTAAGTAATCAGATGAAAGGGAGCACAGCAGAATTCCTAATTATGAAGCCTCTTGTATCATGTGAGTATTTTCTTGCAGTCCCTGACAGAAATCCTATAAGCCTGAGTTATCAAAAAATCAGGTTATTTCTGTGTGTGATTTCTTTGAGAATCAAAAGCTGGGGTTTTTTCCCTCAGCATGGAGCAGCTGCTATTCTTCCATTAACTTTCAATCAGAAACCAACCCCTTCCCTTTCTGGCATCTTAAGAGGCTGCTACACCGATCTGTCACACTAACAATCTTTGCTGTGGAAATCATGAGTGGGAAAACCTCCGAGGGAATATGTTTGCAATTAATTATACTGCCTTGTCAGGTCACAGACCCACTGAATGAATCAACCCCAAAGTTTGATATTTGAGAGGCTGTGCAATTCTCTCTCTGGTTTGATAATGCTAGCACAGATGCTGTCATTATTTGCATTGTGTTTAATTCACAGCTCTTTGGTGGTCTCATGGTTTTAAGTCTCGTAACACAAAAAATTGCTTTGCACGCGTTGGATGTATGGCTGGAGATGCAATAAGATGAAAAAGAATAGCCTGTTAAATTATATGGCTGTGATTTGGATATAAAATTGTAATATAAAATACATTGGCATAGCTGTAAAACTACGTATGCACCTACAATTCACAAACAATTTGCAAACAACACACACAGCAATCAACCTGACATAACTCCCTCAGAAATGCAGTAAAAGTTACTTAAATCACCTTTGCTATTGCATTAAAAAACAAACAAACAAAAACAAAACAAAAAACAACCAACCAACCACAACAACAAACCTATCTACCAGTCATTTCATTTAATGGAGCTACTGCAATGGCAAACGTTATTTATGTAACATAACTTTTTAATAACTTTTTAGCTAACATGAAGTTTATCTCTTTATATGTTTAGATGCCAACTGCCATTCACTAAAAAGCAGTTGGAAAAAATAAACTATTAAGCTCTTTCCTATTACTACTTGTTCAGTAACTGAAAGTTTCTGGACAAAATACTTCAACATTTGAACCCGATACAGCAGGGTCAAATCAAAAAGACATGCTAGCAGCTAACAATTAGTTTCAAAAGCCCCAAAGAGCCAACTTTAAGGCCATTTCCATACCCTCATTCTGGGATTAAGACAAATCCAGAGTTCAGATAAGGAGCAATTTCTGATCATACTTACTGGAGCATGTGCCAATATTGAAGGCTGTCTTTTCAATATGTGTACGTGGCTGCATTTCAGTTCAGTCTATTTCAATGAAAGAATTCAATTTCCATGCAAGAAACGCAGGCCCTTCCATTAAAAGTTTGAGGGGCTGCAGCCTGAATTTTGCAGGTCAGCTGCTCTGAACAGAGCCACTTGGCAGGAGAGCACCTCTTCCCTGGCCCCTTTCCCCCCTTGCAGCAATGCAGTTCCAGTGGCCACCCCCTCTCTGGGGCCGTGCCCACTGATATCGGAGACAGCATCTTCTCTGGGATGCAGTAAGTGGCATTTGCTGGGGTCCTGCATACTGGGAACTCTGCCAGGGTGTGGGGCTGTTGCGGGAGAGCGCAATATGAGCTGTCATGGAGAGTGCTCCTATCTAAGGGCAAACACAGAATGCTAGAAGGGGTCTGCGTTTGGCAACAAGTGAAATCTTTTGTGGAATTAAAAGGACTGAACTATCTTTTCCTGCACTATATACTCTGAAGAATAATATTTGAGATGATTAAAAACTAACCCTGAAATTGCCAGGAAGTCTGGTTTTAGGTAGGAGGAGACTAGTTTGGAAGGACTGAATATACAGCAGCCTGTACATCTAAATGGTGGGTAGCCTAGCTCTTACCTGTTTTTCTTCTGAAAAAAATAATGAAAAATGGATCTGATACCAAGGGAAAGAAAAATAATGTAGATATTCTGGAGTTAGCTATCATCTCTTGATTTTGATGGTTTAATTTTCAATCCTTATCAAAAATATAGAGCATATGCTATGAATCTACAAGTATCTGGACAAGTGACTCACAGGCGGTAAATGATTCTGGTGTATTAAAAGCAAACAGTGTCCTGTGAACTTTGATGCTTTTTTACAGACAAACTGGAGACTAATAGAGTCATATACGGGAAGCAATACCTGGTAGGGAGCATTTTAAATAATGCTTTGAGATCTTCTTTGAAAAATTAATTTAGATCAGGCTGGCAACAAGCAAGGAGAGATTGAGAATGGGCTGCAGATCTGTCAACACAAAGCAATAATGAACAGTGAGATACTGAGCGCAGGTGTGGGCTGAGGTGTCTTGGTAGCTTTATTCATGATATGAAATGGCAAGGTAAAGGGCAAATTAATTGAATTTTTTACAATATGCCAGATCAGGAGGTTTGAAAGATCCAGTTTGATGGGCAGGTGATTCCATAGAGAATAAGAGGAGCTAAGAATTTTAGCAGAAGAATAAATGTCTTTCCTTTTTGTGAAAAATACAAGCTAATAAATGAGGATGGGGGGGTAAAGCAAATATAATGTTTGGTGGGAGGAAATGTCTTGGCAAGCACAAATGTGACTGTAAAGCCTTCAGATAGATGTTAGACAGCATGCTGGTGCAATCACTGCTATCTAACCCTGGCTTTGAAGACATTAAGCTGCGTCTCAGGCTGAAACGGTAGCCTTTTCTCTAGTAGCTGTCACTCAGGGATTTCTTGGGGGAATATGAGGGTGCCATGGGTTTTTTTAACCTGTTTTGCTCAGAGCCATGTGTATTTCTCATTCCTTTTATGGTGAAATTGTGGGGAAGTTTAGAACTGTGCTGCATGGGATTTTTGCAGCATTTCAGTTTATGGTGCCTGAGGCAGTATGTTGGGGGCAGCACAGGGTGAGGGTGTGGGGGCAGGGGGAATGGAGCTGAAGCTGGCAGAGCCTGATGGTGACAGACCCATCCCACCAGCTACACTATTTTCCCAGACCCCAACAGGATGGGACTGTCGCCACTGGGCTCTAGAGGCTTCAGGACCATCATGCTGATTTTTCTTTCCAAAAAACAACACATTCCTGCTGCAAATATGTGCATGGCCACAGAACCCCTGCCTAAACTCTTTTCTGGGGGAAGGACTTTGACTGACTGGATGCGGCAACTGAACACCTCAAAATTTGCTGACATCAATGTCAACCTGTTTGGGCATAGGTTGGTTTTTCCTCCAGAGGCATTTTGGGCATAAACCACATAGTCATGCACACAAGTTATTTGACAGTAACCTTTTTTCCTCACTTACAGGATGCCCAAAGAGTTCTCTCTGTGCAAAATGAGCAAAATTAAATAAGGTTTAGATAAAACTCCATATTTCAAATAAGTTTTTAAGGACCTACTGTTTAAATTTAGTCTTGACCTACGTTGAAACTTTGCGGGAATGGTTTATTTTTGTCCATAATAGCTATACAGAATTAGAGCTCATTTGGTAGCAATAGGGTAGTTAATGTATGTCTGCATAGTGGAAGCTCATTGCAGCATTAACTGTGCCTCCAAGAAAGATGGACTGGGAGTCATTCCTTCTTCAGACCTGCTACTGGAGTGATGCACAGTCTTTGATTTCACTCTGTTGCTTCCTTCTTAAGCATCCTTTCTCCAGGCACACGAATATACAGGTACTGTGCGGTAAAGATTTACCAAACTCATCATTATTCTGTATTCATGCACACCAAGCTTTCTCTCTCAATAATTAACTTTATAAGGATTGAACACATTCTGTACCAACTTGCCTTCCCTTCCCCCTTGTAATATTGCTCCACTATCACTCCTGTATAACGCTTATGTTGCATTTTCAAGATTATTTTTATTGAGAGCCAAACCAAAAAGGCAAAAGAAAAGTGAAAAGATAAATTGATTAGTTTTATATTTATTTTGCAAAGACATATTAAAATTAACTTTTTGCTTTGTTTGATGTACATTCTGTGCTTTGCTAAATAACCTTGAAGGCTGTGTTGCCAAGTCAAATGTTGCCATTAGCAATACTCGTCATGTAGCTCAAAAGAGTTCTGATAATTTGGCCCTCTCCATTTAAACACTATCAGTTATCCCCTATGAAATATGAGCAAAAAAGAAGTGCTGGAACCTTTCTGACAATGAAGGGATTGCTGACCCTTTCAAGAGAGTAAATTTCTGGCAAATGTACTGTATCAAAATCTGCTCCATCCTTGGGTGAGGAAGAAGAGGGTTGGCAACAGAGCTATTTTTCATAATGTCTTTCAAACAGGGATTTTATTTGGACTGTAGGTTTCCTCACATCCCCGGGAAGTGAGAATTTCTTTTACAGGCAGCTGAACTGCTGCCTGCAGAGGCTGAGTGTTATTTGCAAAGATGGAAACAGAGACAGAAGCAAAATGCAGGGATTCTGATTCCTCAGTCCCTACCATAGCTACTAGCCCAGTTTCTCATCTTTTGTTGAAAACATCTACAGGAAGCTGCAGGTTTTGTGAGGGATTTAGTATTTCTGTAGATCAGCTGCCCCATTACATGCTAGGAATGCTCTGGAGTAGCTGGCTCTGCAGGCTGGGATGTGCGATTACAAGCAATGGTGCTGCTTTTGCTTCCACTGCTAGTGCTGGATGCTGGTTTGGCTATGAAGCCATGGTTTGCCATGCTGGGGTCAGTATTCATGCATCTGAGTGCAGCTTTCCCTCCCCTCCCTCCCTCCCTC
>JAAGNO010004925.1:5961-20622 GCA_033439905.1 Ceryle rudis
GCTATATATTACCTATTAAATACTTACATATTTTACAGGGAAATTATTATTAATTTGAAATAATATCCAGAGTTTTTTCTACAGCTTATAGGATGTTTTAAAAATTAAAACCATCTCACAACAACAACAACAGAAACTTTTCCTCAGTCTTTTTGATGTCTCCAGAAAAAAAGGAAATGGGTCTTCAATTATCAAAACCAGCAAGAAAAATATTTTTGGTTTTTAAAAAGAAAAAAAAATGTGGAAAAAAACCCACTCCTAAACAAAACAATGGATGCCTCCTCTCTTTCATGATGATAAGAACTGCAAAATAACTATACTAATGATTTGAGATTCATCATTAGTTTGCAGCATCTGCTGTGGTAGCTCACAGTCCACTTAAAATGAATCCCAGCAGGCCAACAGTGCTTAACTCACAGGCAGTTAGCCATGGATATTAAATGATCATGAGAATCTCAGTGCTGCAGAAATGTGAGGTCATTGCTTCCTATTGTACAGGTGTATGTTTGAGCACTGAATACTACTTGTACATAATGAGGTTGAACTTTGGTATATTTAGACCTTAGAAAGCATTTCTGCCTGTCCTTAAGAAAATTTGGATTTACCTAAGTATGCATACATAGAAATGGTAAGTGCTGAAAACTAAATACTACAGGATTCCAGTGACTGAAAGAAAAATGTAGTTTGGAATTATTTTGCCTTTAGTAGCTTAATAATGGTGATATTACATTTTTTAGTAACATAAAGGTGGTTTATGAGATTTTGTGCAAGGGAGGCGATTTACAAAAAAAAAAGACATAAAGAGGTGTGAAAGTAATTATTTATTATTCATATCTTCACCATCCCTTTTCCTCCCCAAAGCACAAAGTCCCTTTTTTAATTTATCTAAACCAAAAATCTGTTATAATTATGTAAATGTTAAGTAATTACATATTTCAAAGAGGTATAGAGCTATAATAAAGCTAATACAAGCAGAGAGAATTCTAATAAGAAAAAAAAAAATAGAGAAATCAGAATGTGTAGCATACCGTAAGTAGAATTTAGCTAAACTGAGTACCATTACTCTAAAGATCAATTATATCTATTAAGTATGAACTGTCAGCTGCATTTTGGAAATAAGCTGTATTTGCAACACAAATGCATATTGCATGAAGGGCTTTTTGTTGTTGATATTGACAATGAAAAAATTCACAAATATTTGGGGTTTGTGGAATTATTTTCAATTTTGAGAAAATTACTTCAGATCTGTATTTGTTTGTTTAAGTCATTAGTGACTAGGAAAAAAAGTTGTGAAAAGCTTGTAAGGGGTTTTTTTTTGCCTTTTTTTTTTTTAGAATTTTAGCAGTAGTGTGAAATGTTAGATGAGTCTTCTGTTTACATCATAAAAGTGCAAAAGAGGGATAACTTCAGCATGCTTCATGCCTCTCTGTCAAATAATATCCCTCTTGTAAAATTAAGATTAATTTAATTCTAATGTATATCACAAAAAGGAGATTCTAGGGAGTCTCAGATAAAGCACATCTTGTTTTAGCACTGTGTTCAAGATGATTGAATTTCTCATTTTCTCTTGATAGGAGTTGAAAAAGGGAGTTATTTTTATTCCTAGTCCCATCCCATGCTCATAAAATTATAGATTGCAGATTTTCAAAGAAAGTAAAAAGTTAGGTCCCATTTGTACTCACTTATCCTCATGAAGGAGAAAAAAAAAAAAAAAAAAAGTCATTGCTGTCTTTTTTCAATTGCAGTGATCCAGAAGAAAGAAAAAGAAACAGGCTAAGATCAGTAGAAATTCTACTAGGAAAGTTCTTATAAGACAGTACAAAATCTATTGGTATGCAATAAAAATCCAATTCAGTAAAGTGGTATGAAAAAAGTATCATTTTCACAGCTTCTGAAGGCTAAAGCTGGAAATTGAGGACACTGGCAAAACTTTCACAGTGAGTATAAAGATATATTGCAGAGCTTAACATTGACATCTATAAAAGGCTATGATTAACAAGATTAGCTAATATTCAGTATTTAGTTCCCATTATGGAAGTTTGGGGAAAGAAGAAACTGTACTTTTCTTAACACTAATATTAATATTAACCAGTCAAAACCAAGTGAAACAATATAGGTCTGACAACTCACAGGAGTTTATATGTATAATGGAAGGGTGAGAAGAATTGTTATGACTTTATTTTTGAGTAGTTTTAATACATTAAATTCTGAGGGGTTTTTTTATATGAAAGATTTTTAAATGGCAAAAGTGTCATTTCTTCTTCTCTCATTTTTCTTCATTATATATTCACGAAGATGTTATGTCTGCTTACCAGACACCTGTGCAGCCAGGTGTGAGCTACATGTCCATGGATGGAGACAGTGGACTTGTAGGAGTTACAACCAGGATTAAAAGCAGTATTTAGTGCAATGTGAGATGCTCTCATGTATCCCTCCTGACTGATCTAGAGAGGCAGGCATTTTTCCTAGGTCCTGTGTCCTCTCTGCTAGTTTCATGTATAAACATGGGATATTGGTCTGTAAGAGAGCCCAAGAGGCACTAGGTCAGTGTGTTAAACACCTGAATTGCTCCTTGGTGTTTAGACACTACTTTTATTGTTCTATGCCCTCATGCTAGGCTCCATTTCACTCTGTCCCAATGCTGACAACAACGAGGAGGACTGAGGGAGGTGGGAGTTCACCATTATGTTTCATCTATAGAGCAGACTTCTTTTATTTATTTATTTTAATTGTATTTAAGATGCTGAAATAATTAATGATACCAATTCAGTATAAATTAAGAACAAGAAAAAGAAATCCTGAAAAAAACTTTACTTCCTTATTATATTTTTAGGTATGTAGTACCTGGAAAGTTGATCTACATGAAGAAATCAATGGGTAGTCATAGCTAAAGCACTTAGGTGAAACTGGAATAAAATTAGTTATAGAGAATTTCCTGATAATGTTTTGGATAAAACAGGGCTATATATATTATAAACAGTACTGAATGGTACTGTTTGCTTAAGCAAAATAAAACATTTCAAAAGGACTGAAAGAAACAGTAGAAAATTGTCCTGGTTTGAGTGAGAACAGAACTAATTCTGTTCTGTGATTTTACTTTTCAGCTCAGTCTCTTCTAACTAACTGCACTGTCTGAAGTTAGCACCATGTTTTTGCGCACAGCATCTGCTTTTAGCAGTGATAACACCTGATGTTACTACCAAGGATTGGTGTGCAGATCAAGGTCATTGCTACATCTTGAGTACCACACTGGGGGGTAAAGAAAGTAAATGGCCACACTTATGTGGAAGAGTAGCCAGCACAGATGACCTTAAACTGACCAATGAGGTCATATTATATATCTTATTTTGTATAAAGATGAGGGATCAGGAGGGTTGAATTCTCTTCTTCAATGGCTGGCATCCGAGGAGGACTCTGTCTGTTCTGCCTCCAATCCACATCTGTGTGTTCTGGAATCCAGTTCCAGAATCCAGCTCCTGGATCTGGTTCCTGTTTGCCTCTGAGTCCAGTCTGGGACATCCCCAGTGCCTGCTGCACAGCATCAGTGGTGTTGGCGATGTAACTGCCATCTCAGGGGAGGTTGGGTTTGGTACTGGTTTTGTATATATTTGTGTATATTCTATTATTATTTTCATTAAAGCTGTTCTAGATTTCATTTCCAAACTGTAAGTCTCTCTCTCTTATTAGCTTTCTCTTCCCCTTTCAGGAAGGAGGGGTGTTAACAAAAAATGTCTGTTATAAGTCTAGTGAACAGCTCTAACCCTAAAAATTGACAAAAATATAATTCTAAAAGACTATCCTAGTTTTGGCTGGGATAGAACTAATTTTTCTTTTTGTAACTAGAATACTGCTACGTTTTGGATTCAGTATGGAGATTGATATGAGAAGTTAGCTGATGATATGCTCATATATACTTTTCAACTTCCTTGTCTTGCTAGTGTGCAGGTGCCCCAGAGTCTGAATGGGAGCACAGCTAGGGTAACAGGCTAAAACAGGTCAATGAATATTCCATATCATACAACATCATGCTCAGTATATAGATGATGGTTAACTGGGAAGCTGTACCTCTCTCCCTTCTGGGATTTTGGTTTTGGAATTTTGTCCTCCTGGTTCATTAGCCAGGGATGGATGGGTATCACTTGACAGGCGGTGAGAAATTGCATTTTGCATCACTTATTTGAATATTCTATTATTCCTATTATTATATTTAAATTATTAAAATATTTTCATATCAACATACATTTCTCCTTACCATTAATTTTCTGATTCTCTCCCCTGTTCCCTGGAATGGGGGAGGATGAGAGAGTGGCAGTGTGGTGTTTGGGTGCTGGCCAGGTTTAAGCTATGACAGAAACTTCATTAGAACTATTAGGTTTAGGGTGATTTGTGTTTAATTTTTCCAAAATAAATAACAATAATAATAAACCAAACCAAACAAACATATAAAACCACAAAAAATCCACAGCAACCCCAAAAAAAAGACAACTCAGACAGATAAAAACATCCTGATTTCAGAAGCAATATAAAATGAAATGTTTAACAGAGGAATTCAACAAAGTGCTTACTTTGTTAATTGTGCACTTTCATTTTTGCCAGTAACAGATGTGCTTAAACAGTCAAACTGTAACTTTAGACCATTATTACAACTTTTGATAATATTAAATTCAATAGCAACACAAGAATTTATTTGTATATTTGTGTTGGGTTTTTTGTCACTTCTATCAAATTAGGAGTATTGAATAATTTCAAAATTTTAAAATAACTATATTCTTCTTGTTTATATAGACTTAAGTTTTCATTGCCAGACTTCACTGAATAAATACTTATCTGTCTAAATAGATAGAGACAGAATTTAATACAAAGCTCAAATCACTCCAGTCTTCATAGAAAATCAATTAAATATTCTAAATAAGTTTTGATATTAAATATCTGTCTTTTCCACACCCTGGGCTATATTCTCAATCACATTTCACATTGACAATAACCAGGTAAAATGTATGAATGTTAGGGAGAGGGAAAGTTGTGTCATTAGGAATATGTAGTAGTATTTGGTGAAATGGAAATGAAAAACTGTTGGTAAATTTTTTTCCAGGATCTTCTAAACAGTCTATAGCTCTTTTTTTGGTCAGTTGGTGATTTTTTTATATATTTCATTCTGTTGATTTTTTATATTTATTTACTTACCAAACAAAATTATTCAGTCTCAGTTTAACTGCCTGAAACCTGGGTTTCTTTTCCAAAAGTATCAGATAATTTCCATAGTCTGTTTACAAATATGAGAATTAGGCATTTCCATGATGTGATTCAGTCCTTCCTAAGACAAACCTCTAAGGCAGATGGGTAGAATTTTATTCTAAGGTACCTATCTCTCTGCACCAAAACCAGACAGAAAATAGCTGCTTCCAGTAAATAACTTGTCATTAAACGTCACTTCAACAAAAATCATGCTCTCTTGTTTTATCTTCTATAACAAGATCAAAAAGCTCCACAAATATTTTTATTAGTGTTAAAGATGTTCAAGCATTATGGAAAAAGATAATGAAAGATTTGGGGATGTTTTTATACTGCTGTCTAAAGGTCACAGGAAAATACTTACCCTGAATACTGATAACATAGGCATAGAATTACTGTGTCTAACACTTCCTTGCTGCTCTGGGTAAGCCACCAGGAGTCTGGCTTATATTGGACACCTTGGTCTTAATAATTTTCAGTGCTGCATATTGTTATTTTATCAGAAATGAATTAATTCACTCTTTTAAACTGTGTAACAGAAAGGATCATGCTGCCTTGTGGACAGAAGTATCGTGTAATATGAATAAATCTGATAAATATGAGATTTATCAAATTTATCCTGTTAGACATGAAAAATATGAGATAAATCTATGTGTGCATGTGCACAAAGAGTAGTGATAGCACTGGGGAAGAGGTTAAAAAGTGTAACAATATAACTGTGTCAATGGCAAGAATGATTTTATTACTTTATACTCTAGTTTAGAAATAACAGCGAACTAAGGGACCTAATTACCATACAGCCTCAGGTTCCCACCATTGATCAGTGGGCCACTTAGGTGTTTGTATTTTTTTTTTCTTTCTTTCTGATTTTTCTTCTCTCTTATTTTAAAATGAAATTAATTCTCTTCCTCAAGGCAATAATCCTGTCTCTGACCTGTAAAATATTAATTTTAAAAATGGTCTTCTTTCTTATCGAAAGCTTATAGGATAGGATGCACTATCTGGTTGACTCATATAGATTAGTTCTGTTAATTACAGTAGATGTTATAGGCAAGTGCATATTTATATAATACACAAGAACAACAGTGGTCTCAAATTTAAGCTAAACTTGACTTTCCTCATAATGAGGAAAGATGCTGTTTATCTCTCCATGGGATTCAGGAGAAGTTGTATGCAATTTATAGGATAAGTGGGCACAGAGAAATTATTGTGGTGTATATATCTTCTCATCTGATACATGAATTGTAATTCTGCATACATTCAAGGTTGATTGATTATGAGCAATAAAGGACTCATGTAATTGATTGCTGTCTTAGAAGTTATTGTAGAACAAAGTTGGAACACAAAGTTGATTTTTAGTAGTGAAATCACATATTAGAATCTTTCTAACAGTGAAATCACTTTTTAGGATGCATCGAAGAGACTCCTCTGTACACTGAATTAGCTGTATCACAGGTGAGACAAAGATGTTTTCAGTTTATCTTGGGATGTTTGTTATTTTCTTGCACTATTCAGAATTACAGAATTACTGAGGCTGGAATACACCTCCAAAATCATCAAGTCCAGCCTATGACCCAACACCATGACATCAGCTTGACCATGTCACAAAGTGCCATATCCAATCTTTCCTTAAACACCTCTAGGGGATGGCAACTCCACCACCTCCCCCGGCAGGCCATTCCAGTGTCTAATGACCCTTTCCCTAAGGAAGTGATTCTTAATATCCAACCTAAACCTCCCCTGGCACTGTTTCAGGCCATGCCCTCTCATCCTGTCACTAGTTGTCTGGGAGAAGAGGCCGACCCCCCACCTGACTACAACTTCCCTTCAGGTAGTTATAGAGAGTGATGAGGTCCCCCCTGAATCTCCTCTTCTTCTGAACAACCCCAGCTCCCTCAGCTTCTCCTCATAAGACTTTCCCTCCAGTCCCTTCACCAGCCTTGTTGTTCTCCTCTGGACCCGCTCCAGCACCTCAATATCCTTTTTGAAGTGAGGGGCCCAGCAGTACACACAGTACTCAATGTGAGGCCTCACTAGTGCCAAGTAGAGGGGCAGAATTACATCCCTTGACCTGCTGGCCACACTATTCCTGATACAAACCAAGATGCCATCAGCCTTCCATGCCACCTGGGCACACTGCTGACTCATGTTCAGCTGTTAATCAACCAGTACTTTCAGGTCCCTCTCTGCCAGGCTGCTCTCCAGCCACTCTTCTGCAGTCTGTAGCACTGCAGGGGGTTACTGTGGCCAAAGTGTAGGACCCTACACTTGCTCTTGTTAAACCTCATAGTATTGGCCTCAGCCCGTCAACTCAGCCTGTCCAGGTCCCTCTGCAGCACCTCCCAACACTCCAATATATCATCACTCCCCCCCAACTTAGCATCATTCCCTTAGGGTGCTCAGGATTCACAGTCAGGGATACACTGTTCAAGAGAAAGTCTTTCTTTTAATAGACAAATATGATAAAACTTCATGACAAATTTGGCTCTTCCATGAAAAACCTTAATGTAAGTAATTTTTCTTCAATTTCTTTTGACAAGGTAAAATTTTGGTGACAGCCCCAAAAAGTGATCAAAGTGACATCCTCATCACTGATGTAGGTGGAGTTTTATCTAACAGAAAAAAAAATTTGCATAGCAGAGGGTTTGAAAATGTGATATTTGTTCCTAAGCAGACAGACAAGCGCCAGCTTTTCCAAGCAATATAGAATATGCATTTGATTCTTCTTTATCAGTTCCTACCTCCATTTAGGTACTCCATGTCTATCTAGCTCACTTTTAAAAATATATGATGGCTGGAATTTTTTTCTGAACTCTTCAGCAGGTTAGTATTAGATAAGATTTTTTTTGGCAGGTGTATATAAAACCACTAGATATATTATAAAGAATTACATCAGGTGTGAGATGACTCTGTCACTCAAAATCAATCCATGTCAACCAGTTTTAGGCATCTGTCAATAAGTAGTACAAACTGTTATTTAGACAAGAAACTTTCAAGTCCTCTTTTGTTTTTCTTTTTTTCTTTTTTTGTGTTCACGGTTTTTTTAGTCCCTACTTGCCAAGTTTCTTCTTTCTTTATGAGTAGAACCAATAAAAAAGAAACCACAACATAAGTATACTTTTTACAAAATATTACAGCAAAAGATCTGCAGGTGGTACAATGAGTTATAGAAACGTTCTGTGTTTTCTAAGTTTCCGCGAATCTGTGAAATATTTTGTTATGAAAGGAACAAGAAGAATTTGTAATTCAAATTCAGAATCATTCTAACTGTACCTTTTTTAATTTTTAAGCAACCCATATTACATTTAGCTAAAAGATATGCAGCAGCTAGCATAGTTTCCATGGAAACTAATGGATCTGGGGGGGAAAAACCCACACCAAAAATGTACAAAACATTAGTTTATACATCAAAGCCTCTGGGGTTTATTTTGTTTATTGGTTATTTCTGTAGGCCACTGAAAATGATCTCAAATAATTTTATCCTCAGGAAATACCTGGGATAAAATCTTTCTCAGACTTCAATCCTAGTACAAAGGTTTGAAAGTGTTTATGAAACCATTTTATTCTATTGGCATATGTGCTGATGCAAGTTTAAAAATTACACAAATTCCTTAACCCTAACCATGCAGAAGTGAAAAATTAAGTACTAAACCAAGAAGCAAACAAACAAGCAAACCGTAGATGGCAGGAAGAAACATTTTTAATTAGCATGGTGTACAAATATTCAGAGAAAGAAATGCACATGGAGATATTCTCAATTACTTCAATTCCTATCTATTGAAGTATTTTGCCAGTATGTGGAAATTGTCTGATGCTAATTTTTCAGTTTGAAATAGCTTTGGATAATTTGCTTGGATATTTTAAAAAGTATTTCAAAATTTTCACTTAGACCCTTATACCAAATTGCATTTTCAGTTTCCACAGCCTTCAGTGCAATTTGTCTTCAGTGGCAGCTTCTCATACCACAGACACAGTGATAATGGAACAGACATGAATACTTAGAAGGCAGACACTCTTTCTGCATGGGCAAGTGCAGTGTGTGATGTTTGCTCTGCCCACACCCACAATCCAATCTGGCAGGGCATATACTGGCCATAACCCAGAAGCCATGTGGCAGCATTAGCGAAACACTGTGCCTCCTGAGAGGAGGGGTTTATTAGCTGAGACACAATACTATGACATTGTACTGTGAAGTTTGTGTGTTGATACTGGCATCTGTAAAGATAGTTCATATGACAAGAAAGTGCTTTGCCTGCACTCATCTATATTACTGTGTCTTCTCTTGTTCTCTGATATTTTAAATCTCATCATATTTATGCATTGACTGGACTTCTGAATTTTTACTTTAGTTAAGGGCTATTGGTGAACTGCAGAGTCATTGCACAATTTCTGATCAAACTTTTGTATATACTTATATATATTCATCAGATTTACAGACAATTTATGGCTTGAAAATTTTTAAAATTTTTATTTTTTTAAGTTTTTCAAGAAAGAAACTAAAACAAATCAAAAGATCAAATTTGCTCATGTTCTTTATTCAGATTTTCTTTCTTGGCAGCTGCTGCATTTATAACTGTATTTTCAATGCAGCATATATATTTCTATAGAATCATAGAATGTTAGGGGTTGGAAGGGACCTCTAGAGATTATAGAGTCCAACACCCCTGCCAAAGCAGGATCAACTAGAGCATGTTGCTCAGGAATGCATCCAGACGGGTTTTGAAAGTCTCTAGAGAAGGTGACTCCACAACTTCTCTGGGCAGACTGTTCCAGCGCTTCGTCACCCTCACAGTAAAGAAGTTCCTCCTCATGTTGAGGTGGAACCTTCTATGCTCACGTTTATACCCATTGTTCCCTGTCCTATTTCTGGGTACTACAGAAAAGAGATTAGGTCCTTCCATCTGACACCCACCCTTCGGATATTTATAGACATTAATAAGGTCTCCTTGACATGCAGAATCAAACTCTACAACCCAAGATAGATTATAAAGTAGGCATGTTTATTATGGTGCCAGGTGCAAGGGGGATCATTCCTCCTGTCTGCCCTGTCTCCCAGCTCTTATCCTCCCCGATTCACTCTTATCTCTTAAAGGAGAAGAAATCAGGGAGGTAGTCACTACCCTTCCCATGCCTGTGCTGTCCATGTCTCACTTTCCCTCTTGCCTATCCTTTCCCAATACTAACACAATAAGATCACTTGAAACTAGCCCCGAACATATGTCAGTGTGTTAATATACAATCCAAAGGGCTAGTCCTTAAAATTTCTGTTCTGTGATTGTTCAGAACTCATCAAAAATAACACAGAACAAAATACAATACAAACACACTCAAAACAATAATACAGAAAACAATAACCAGACACTAAATTAATTCAAAGGGGTCTTGTACCCCTATCTCATTTTCCTTCATTTAATTTATACAAGGGCCACCACTGATTGCAATAATTTACTAGAGTTTTCCGGTTTACACTACCTCCCGGTGGTCCTCCAATATCTTTCCAATGGGCTAAAATACATCCTAGGGGGCTTTCTTTTTCCCATATATTTGTACTCTAATTTGCTACAATGATCAACAAAACCTGGTTCAGGGCAAAATGCTCACAGGTGTGTTTGCCTCTCGGCGATTACACACCTGAACCCCTGAGCAGTTGCCTAAGGGAGCCCTGCCTTCTGGGAGAGATAATACAGTCAAACAATTAAACTTTTCTTCCCTAATTAGTATGCTACTGATATTTTCTAAATTTCCACAAAGCACTCATCACTCATACTATATACTCACACACAAAAGGGCCCTTTTACACCTTTCACTCACCAATTAAAGCAATGGTTAAACCTTTATCATAGATCATACACCCTTAATCCTTTGCCATAATTCAAAGCAAGAATCCGATCACGACACACGGTACCAAATCTTTACAACACAACAAATTATAGTGATTATGGCAATGCCCCCTATGACGCCTATCACCAAGAGTAGGAGCCCACAAGTTACCATTAGCCAGGGGCCAGGGTCTCCAGCCACGCTTTGTGACTAGGTCACAACTCCGTCACTCACTCAGACACACAACAATAACCACAATTGTTTCATTTGTCTCCGACTGTACCCCTCGCAGGAGAATGGAATTCTGCACTCACTTTGCAGCCCTGCTGCATCTCAAGCACACTCAGTTCACTCATATATCACTTAACAGCAATAATGGTGATTTAAGTTTACCAAACATAACAACTTCACCACACAATAAAATAACACAAACAGTTAAAACAGCATGGATCATGCACAAGCAAAATCCATATACCAGTCCAATTGTCCAAGATACCAATACATCTTATAGTCCAGACCCAGATACCAAAACTAAATACAGAATACGCATACAAAACTAGAATACTAAATACAAGTTATACTCAAGATATTAAATATCTGGCATACAAAAACCTTACTGAGCTTAAACCAACCACAGTACCAGCCATGGTAACAAGTACTTACAGCATATGCCTTAACCCACTCCTGCCATCTCAGCCAGGAGAACCAACCCAAACTCGAGTTCCCAAGGGCGAGCACCAAGCTCTTCACCTCACATAGGACATCTCCTCACAACTTACAGGTGCCCTTCCCAGAAAACATACCTAGTCTACTGATGATGGTCCTTATCTGTCCCCGTGGTTATCTGGGTGAGTAAGGGAGTCCCCCCTGGAAATCCCAGGGGGTGCCCAGAACAGTCCTGTCCTCAGCAGGTCCCACAGCCGGAAAGAGAGGGTCCCATCAGGGTTGCCAAATTGGCGTGCGGAATCAAACTCTACAACCCAAGATAGGTTATAAAGTAGGCATATTTATTACTGTACCAGGCTCAAGGGGGAATCACTCCTCCGAACTTGTGCACTGTACTTCAAAGCAAGCAATTATTTATAATGAGAAACATACATATTCATTGACAAAGGAGGGGTTATTACAATTAATTCCAGGAATAGGTGTGGTTATTATAAATATTTCTGGGAACTCATTATCATGTCTCCTCCTACTGACACCTGCGCACTGCTGTCTGGTGGTCGTGGGCTGGGGGTCTTCTGGAGGAAGGTTCACAGTCTTCCTCACAGTGTATGTTTACCTTTGGCTCAGAATACAAGGTTGTGCTGAGCTGGCAACTGCAGAACTGGATTGATTTAGCTTATTTTAGGAGGCTCCTCTCTGTTCCCGCTTAGCTTATAATTAGTCCCTCCTATCTTTATAAAACAAGCTACAGCTGCAAAATTAAAAGACTACAACCTGACATTTATGTCTCACCCTCTCACCCTTCTGAAGACTAAACAGCCCCAGATCCCTCAGTCTTTCTTCGTAAGAGAGATGCTCAATCCTCATAGCTCTCCATTGGACTCTTTCCAGTAGATTCCTCTCTCTTTTAAACTGGGGAGCCTAAAACTGGACAGAGTATTCCAGGTGTGGTCTAGCTATGGCAGAGTAAAGGGGGAGGAGGACCTCCCTCCCTACACCTGCTGGACACAGTTTTCTTAATGCACCCCAGGATGCCATTGGCTTTTCTGGCCACAAGGGCAAATTGCTGTCCCACGGATAACTTGCTATCCACTAGGACTCCAAGGTCATCATAATTACATATAGACAGATACTTTTCTTACCATCTCATTAGGACGATCTTTCAATTTCTTCTGTAGCCTCAGAATGTATGTATGCATGTCATCCAGCTTCTGAAGAGCTGAAGGAAAAAAGGCAGACTTTCATTTTTTTACTAAAGTGACTCAGAATTTCATTAGTAAAGGAAAATTAGAAGATCCTAACAGCTAGTAGCAATTCTAGTCCTCAGGCTAATAATTACTTCTTTTGGGGTTTTTTCTTCAGTTTCTGTTGTAATGTGGAATCTGTAACCTGTATGCAAAGCACGATGAATATTTTGGACACAATCCTCAAAGCAGGCACATCTCTAGGTTATCTTTGATTGACCTACATATATTCAAGTTCCTAGCCCACCAATGCATATATAGCCCTCATCTCATTACTTCCTTCTGGCTCATTGTATGTGATCTACCAAAATACTTAAAACAACTTTTGTGTAATTTTAAGCGATCATGTGAAACTATCTAGTAATTATCATCACTGGGGGTTTTAGCTACACGGACCTTATTTTTTCCTGTTCTTCATATTTACATGGGAACAATTTATGGACTTTAGATAAATTAAAATAAATTAATAAAATTAAAGAAAATATAAGAAATGTACACTCTCTGTATGAATGTACTTTTATTCTAGCATTACATTGGTTACTTTTGCATGTTGTATTTGCCAATTTTTGTATTATGATCACTTTATCAATTACATTGCTAGTATGTTTTGTTTGTGGTGCAGCATGCACAGGTTCAGATTCAAACTCAGTTTTATTCCTATTTTATTAAATACATGTAGAGAATTACCAGGCCTGCTGAATGATTCAAATGCTTTTTCAGTTTTTTTTTCCATAGTGCAAGTTTTAATTTGTGATGACACATGTTAATGTGTGCTAAAAACATTGTACTATATGAAGTATCTGGTTTATTTTCATTATTTAATTTTTGCTGTATTCACAGGCATTTTATACTGGATATGTTTTCAAGTAAGTCCTTTTTCCAACTGCATTCATAGATTTTATTAACTCTTTCTTATTCACCTTAGTTCAGTGTAAACAAACTTCTCTACTTGTCCAACAACTCTTGATGATCCTTTTGTTTTGTGGACGTGCTTGTTTGGTTTGTTTGGTTTTTTTTTGTCCAAGATATGATAAGCATTTTATTACTCAGGAATAAATAGATGTATACATTTGTATAAAACCTGCTAATATAATATTTCTGAACTAGAGAGATACACACACTGGTGAAAAGATATCTGGTAAAACATAATAATAAAAGGCAGGTTGAAAACAGCAAAGACACAGATCTATATTTAGTAAGCCTAAGTAGCAAGAAAGATACAAATAAGGAGGAAAAAAAAAAAGTATGAACTATAAACCTTGACTATGATGCAACCAATTTTTCTGTTTATATAAGGGGCCATAAAAGAAGAAAGGCAAGATTTACATAATGGTAAAAGAATTCTAAAAACAAAAAGAAAAAATCTAGCTTTACTAAATTATTATCAAAACTGAACGTCTGGAGGCTTGGGAAAAGGATTATATTGTACTTTATATGTAGAGCATGTTTATTTTGCCTAGATAATTTCATTAAAATATACAAGTAAATGTAATAATGGTATGTAAAACCAAATGAAGGATTCTTGTATGTCCATAACACTTCTTTGAAACTAGAGGAAAATAATTTGTATTAGGCATCTGGGTAAACAAGGAATTTTTTTTTTTTTTGGGGGGGGGGGGGCGGGGGGTGGCAGGTGGCTGAAGCTGGTGGTTGGGTGGCGGGGCTGGTGCTTCTTAAGACCGGGTCAGGTGTTCTTTTT
>JAAGNO010004925.1:20722-40527 GCA_033439905.1 Ceryle rudis
ATTTGTTTGTTTATCAATCACTTTTATAAAAAATAGAGAAAAAATATTGTTGGTAGGGTGTTGGAAAAAAAAGTTTTTTTTTTTGTTGGGGGGGGGGGGGGGGGGAAGGAGTTGGTTGTTTTTGTGTTGTTTGGGTTTGCTTCTGGTTTTTTTTTCCCTACAAAAGACAACCAAAATCTCCTTGGAATAACAATCACTCTAAAAATATATAATTTCACTGAAGAGAATCAGGTTCAAGTCCAGAGATACTTGCATCTCACCATCCTAAAGTCCAAGTGCCTGACAAACTACTGATAAAAACTTTTACCCCAAATATAAAGCATACAGGAGAAAGATCCTGGTTTGTTTATATCAAGCAGTCAAATTACCAGTTGATTATCTATTGCAATACTTCCTAAACATTAATCATAAAACTATCTCTGAGTCTGCAAGATAAAAGTAGACATACTAATCATATTAAATACTGTCTTGTCAATTAAAATGAAAGAAAATGTCCCTTCTCCTGTGTCCACCCCCAAAAGAAAAAACAACAACTGAAAATCTCAAACTGAGAAATTATGTATAAACATTTACTTTTAATTGCAAAGATATTGAGACCTGCAGAATTAATATTGCAGAGCTGGGCAGGTTCATACTTGTGCTCCTTCAGAGCATTAGATGTCATCACTGATGAGATGAAGGCAGATGAACAGTCACAACTTGTGATATAGACTGCCATTCTGAAATTTTTGTCAATAATTTAAGAAATCAAAATACATATATTTTTAATCTTCTCAAATACTTAAAGCACTGTAGAACTTTTACTTCAATAAAAGTTCCAGTGTACACATCATGGACAATTTATTATGCTGTTTTGTTGTTTTTCTTTTTATTTAGCTATCCTTTATAGTTTACACTTCTAGAATTATGTCTGCTCTGGTCTATACTCTTAATTCTCCAAAGGTAAATATTACTTAAATAATTACTATATTTTACATAGTAATCTTACAAATTATTGTAGTGATACTGTGGATTCATGTCAAAGTATTCTTAATTTCCTTAACAATGCTTCCAGCTTGCCTCTGTAATGCGTATATATCTCATGAAAGAGAGTTTCCTGTAGATATTTGAAACAATTAAATGATCATAACTATTCACCTGTCAGGTAAGGATGGCTTTTTTAACTTTTACTCTCAGAATCATTCACTGGGTAAACTATCTGTATAATTTTTTTCTATAGAATTTTTTTTTTCCCCTTTCATCAGCCTTGCCTCAAGGCTGATTTACTTAGTGTTTCCATTTAAAATTAGTGATCAATCTGTTATTAATATCACAGCTATATCACACATGTTAGAGTGAGGCTTGGCTAAAAAACAAACAAACAAACAAACAAAAACCTTATGAAATTACTGGGTCATACTTTGTAAGCTTTGTTATCTCTTTCATCAACAACTTTGGTCGAAATAAATCCTCATATTGGTACATATGCTAACTGTCTCTTAATCAGCCTTTGGTACCTTTCCTGCCACCTTATTACCCAGCAGTTTTTGAGGAACAATATAAATTACTTAATGAGATCTACAGCCCAAAGTAAACTTTGTGGGCCATTCCCTAAACCAATAAGTAGTATTGGTGCTAATGAGCACTCCCAGAGTTTGAAACACTGGCATACACTTGAGATGTTGAAGAAAACTCCATGGGAGAAACCATCATCTGTAGCTTGGCTAAGGGGAAGGAAAGGGAAGGGAAAAAGTAATATGATTTAATTTGATGTGCATGAAACCAAGCAGGAAAAATATTTAAGTTCTCAATAATTTTATTTCTCTTAGTACATATAGATATGTAAATAAGATATCTATAGATAGGTAAACAAGATAACAAATTAGAGTTGTAAATGCATCCTTTATGGATTTACAAGAAAGAGAAGACAAAGATTCATTTATATGTGAAAAATAACATTTCTTCCATCATTTTAATGATTTTTTTTGAATCTACAGAACATAAGAAAAAGTGTGTAATAAATTCAGTTTCATGAAACAGAAAAAGATATAACTTATGTTAAAAACTCATTAACTGTAAACATTAATATAAATTAAACTAGAAAGGACTCTATTATCTTGAAAAACTATTCAAAATCTTTCAAAATGAAAGAATTAAAATACCTGTAAATCAGCTTTAGTTATCCCCCATGAAGACTCTAAGTATGAAAAACAACTGACAAACATTGTATTTTCATGAGGCAGCTTCATATATGCATTTGTATATTCATCATATTGTTCTACTATCTTTATTCTTTTTTTGATTGTCACTTTTGAATTATAGCTGACATTCTGACAGCCATATGCTTTCCAAATGTGTAAGTACATTGGATATAGTTTGTTATTCTGTCAAGTATTGGCATGAGGATTGGTGAGAAATGATGTGTGATCGTTTCAGTTTGATTATAAAACATATCACACTAATCTCACTCTAAAAAAGTTACAGAAATAAGAGTTCAAATCCATGCTAATAATTTTTATCCATATGGTTTTCAGATTGTGAATATTAAAGTTTTCTGCAAAACACTCTTTATATACAGAATTTTCCAGAAAACACCTCATATAAAAAAAAAAGTAGTTGCATTTTTCAATTTCTTTCAAAATACTATTAATTTTTGCATCAGTAAAATATAAATAAGATATGTAATTCTCAAAATCACATATTTTTCCAATCAGAGAAGCAGCATCAAATCTTACCATAAATCTTCAATTATAAAAGCAGTACCTGGATCTATATTTCATCTGACCCTGTACACAAGAGGGGAAGAGGAAGGCAGAAAAAGGAACTGAAGGGGAAAGAGAAAGGAAAAGGAAAAGGAAAAGGAAAAGGAAAAGGAAAAGGAAAAGGAAAAGGAAAAGGAAAAGGAAAAGGAAGACTTTGCAAGTCCCATGTTTCTGAGTAGAAGTTCTAATACATATAAATACAAATAAATCTTGATGTAAAGTGTGCAGTCAGAATGAGATAGTTTATCACTCATTGCTTCAAGCAAAAGCAGTAGTCATTTTTACAACAAAGATAGTGCTAGGAAGTATTGTCAGCCTGTTCTTAGCATCATGACTACTTTTATGTTATGCACACTTGAAGAGCAGAGGTTAATCAGACAGTCTGGATTTGGGGAGTTTAAGATTCAGATTCTTTTCCATTCAAACTTTTTCCATGACCTTCAGATTTTATTTCAGAAAGAGATACACAGAAAGACTTAAAAGCTTAACTAAAACCTTGGACATCTAGGACCAAAATGTAAAACCTCAGTTATTAACCAATACTGAAGGTACCTGAGTTTTAGTAATAGCATATCTCTGTGGACTGAGTGCTGAGAGTCTAGAGGTAGGATTCCTCAGAATGAAATCTAGTAACCTAAAAATTAATTGCTTCTATAGTCAGCAGAGACCCACAGGTCAGAATAATTCTAGTTGTGAAGGTGCCTGCTTTGATATCTATTTTAGGGTGACATTTATATCAATAACTTGGGTAACTGGTTTGAAGTAGGGGAATTCCCACTTCTGTTGCTCAGTTCTATGTAATAATTTCCAAAATATATCCTAATATATATGCACATACATACACACACACATATATATAACCTTGTAATAAATTGAGGATATATTGAAAACAAAATACAGTTATGGAAAACAGAAAAAAAAAAAAAGGAAAAATAGAACAAAAAAAAGGACAATTTTTTACTAAATATCTTATAGCTTACCTAACATGTTCAGGGAGAAATCTTTTATCACCTTGAATGGTTTCCAAACTATTTTTCTTCTCTGCTAGAAAAGTGCATTAATCACTACCTTTCACTGTGATAGGGCTATCAGGCTGACCAATAAAGCCATTCTGCACATATAAATAATTAAACATTTCTTTTATTTCTTACTAGATTTAGCCAACAGCCTAATCATTATTTGTATTTGCATATTATGAGATTGTGGAAACCCTGTGTTTGTTTACTGAAGTTATAGTAAGGTAGCTGGTCTTTCCTAATCAATTATAAAATTAAAGTATTCAAAAATCTGTTAAAAATTACCACAAGAAGTATCTTTATAGCTTTACGGTATGAGGCCAGGAATAGAGCTGTTAATGCATTCTATTTCTCCTTTTTCTTGCATCCACATTGCCATTTTTATCACTTAGAAGTTTTGTTGTGATTGTCCACATGGCATCCTGATCTCTCAAATCTTAGATGACCCCTATCAAAATCATCCTACACTGCCAAAAATTTTCTACATAACTTCTTTTTGTCATATGTGGCTTTAAGGAAAAGTAGGAGACACAATGGCAGCTGGTAAACAGCACAATGCTGTGCATTAGATATATCTTAAACAAACAAAGGTCCACTATTTCTTTGCCAAATTCACAAAAGTTACCTAAACATAAGTCCAGTTATGGGCTGGTGTATATCAGCATGGGCATAAAATAAACTCACAAACAAGCATAAGCATGGTTTTGACAAACATTATGGACTTACCTCTTTTCAAAACTCTTCAGCTTTCAAGCATACAGACTGCCATTGTTTTTCTCTATTTATATTTCATTTATTTTTGAAGGTGATCATAAATTGCTATTATTTATTTTTTAATTTCTAATGGAATAAGTATGATTTGCAGCACCTTACAACCTTAAGTAAAATACTATATGTATCATCCACTCATGGGTACACAGCAACGCTGCTGTAAAGCTAAAAGTAGAGTCTAGCTCAGGTTAGGGATATTGGAGCTACACAAACAAGTGTTCATGTGTAACCAGACAATATTTGATAGTGCTATGATTTTCAAAACTGCCAGATATTTAATTCATAGCTCATCTCAAGAGGTTTAATATGAACAGAGGAAAGGATTTTACTTCTTCAAAATACAGGTCAGTAGTGAAATTCCAGAGCTGAGAGGTATAACAATGTAATAAAGATAGGTATATGTTATATATATCTCTCCTTATTATAAATAATATAGCATTGTAGCACAACAATAACATCATTGAATCACTGGAGGAATCAGCTGTATCAGACAGCAATTATTGGAGGAAGACTGCACACAGTCTTGAATTCAGAATTTAGCCACTAATGCTCATCACCTTCCATTTTGGTCTGTATACACACCACTTCAAATATCCAACAGGAAAACTGGTTAAATATGAGAATTTTCTCTTACCAGAGGAGAAAAAAAAAGGAGGAAAGAAAAAAATACTCAAGCAACCAAACAAACTTTAGCTCGATTCAGCACAGATTTTTTCTTTTTCTTTTTTTTTTAATTTTTTTTTAATTTTTTTATTTTTCCACTGGGTGTTTTGTAAATTATATCTCTGACAGACAAAACTGTCCTCCATATGATTTAGAAAAGCCAATAAAGATAACATAAATATGTATGAACCACAACAAAGGAGTTAGTATCCTCCTTTGGTGTTAAATATGAACCTGAGAAAAGTAAATGATTACAGTTAGGTGAAAGTATTCAGACCTATACTAACAAAGTACCCATAGAGCAGGTTCTCAGGAACTGAGGCTAGCTATCACAACACTGTCAATGCTTAAGGCAGTAAATTATCTTTGTCTTCAAACTAGGGTGGCACTATGAAAACTATGCGTTCTGAATGAGTTTTGGGATCTTCTAATTCCCAGATGTGTCTGTGAGTTGCCTGTGTAGTATTCTTATGATCCCTGGTGCAGATATTGATATAAAAATAGATAATTGTGAATAAGTTGTTAATGACATCAGAAAAACATTGCCATGTATAACACCCGCAAGTAGCTAAAATATGGATAGCTAGGCTTTTATAAATAAACAGCTTTTTAATTTACTTCCTCTTTATTTTTAACTGCATAGGATATGTACCTTAAACCAGTCCCATTTTATAGATTCATGTAATAGATTTCATAGTCTTTAAATTTCTTAATTTCTGCTTGCTTCTGCTTTGAAAATGAGAAATGTTTTTATTATGTAAGACTCTTCTTTTGTTTGCAATAGTTTTAGTTTTGTTGTGGATATCAGAGTTCTGTATTATTAATTAAAATAATCATTACTAATTTAGGTCATATGTTGCAGGGAAATACCTGCTTAATTCACTTGATGTGAAAGAAAACAGGATAGAAGTGGTTTATTGATTTATTTATTAAAAATATGTAATTAACCAGCTGTCAATGAACTACACATTCAGGACCAATGTCCTAAAAAATCTGTCTAAAACTCATTGCAGAAATTTCTAATTCCTCCCCCAGAATCACACAGTAACCACCCCTACCTGGTGTAGATGTGGGTGTTACAGTTTTTTGTGCATCCCTGCTGATACTTACATCTCACTAATGGACTTGTCAGAGCAAGCCATGATGACACACATGTACACCTGAGGCATGGGTTTCCATATGTCTCCCCACTAGCTGGAGTGCAGCTGCTCAGGGCAGCTTACAGGAAGGCTGCTGTGCCCAACCTGGGCATGGATTGAACTGCCATCAACTGGTTTCTGGCGCCAAACTAGGTTTGACTGCTGCTCAGGCACCCTCTTCTCACTCCAAATGCTGTCCCCACTATGTAAGTTGTCATGCTTCTTTCATACTTTCACTCAAACTGACTCTCTTTTCTCAAAAGTATCTCCCATAACAGAATAAAAACCAGGACCACTGGGTACATGGTATGATCACAGACAATCTCCTTCAGGGAAGTTTAAATTTGAACAGAGCAGAAATAAGCCAGCCCTAGGCTTCATGTTGAAGTGCATTTTTATTATTATTATTAACCACAACCTTTCTGTTAAAACATAATTCTAGAAAAAAAACCCCAAGAACATGCCAGGAGCTTTGCTGGAGCTTAGCTGCCTTTATTCAAGGCCAGCTAATATCATATAGCTATGCAAACCTGGATCAGACCTGAAAAGAGCTATGTGAGAAAGAATCATCGAATCATAGAAACATTATGTTGGAAAAGACCTTTAAGATCATTGAGTCCAATCATAAACCTAACACTGCCAATTCCACTGCTAAACCATATCGCTAAGTACCACATCAACACATACGTCCAGGGGTGGTGACTCCACCAATTCCCTAGGCAGCCTGCTCCAATGCTTAACAATCCTTTCTATGAAGAAATTTTTTCTAACATCCAATGTAAACATCCCTGGTGCAACTTGAGGTCATTCCCTCTTGTCCTATCATTTGTTACTTGAAAGAACAGACCAACACTCACCTCCTTTCAGATAGAGAGCTGTAAGGTTGCCCCTCAGCCTCCTTTTTTTTCTAAGCTTAACAACACTAGTTCCCTCAGCTGTTCCTCATGAGACTTGTGCTCTAGGCCCTGCACCAGCTTTGTTGCCTTTCTTTGTACATGGTCTAGCACCTCAGTGACCATCTTGGAGTGAGGTGCACAGAACTGAAAACAGTTCTTGAGGTGCAGCCTCACCAGTGCCAAGTGCAGGGACATGATCACTTCCCTATTCCTGCTGGCCACACTATTTCTGATACAAGGCAAGATGCTGTTGGCCTTCTTGGCCACCTGGGCTCAAGGCTGGCTCATATTCAGCTGGCTCTTGACCAACACCCAAGGTTCTTTTCCACCAGGAAACTTCCCAGACACTCTTACCCAAGCCTGTAGCATTGCAGGGGGTTGTTGTGACCCAAGATGGCCAGATCACTTTAAGATTTCCCTCTTGAAGAATGCCCAGCCTTCCTGGATTCCTTTGCCCTTCAGGGTGGCCTCCCAAGGACTCTGTCAAGCTGTCTCCTAAACAGGTCAACATCCGCCCTCTGGAAGTTCAAGGTGGCAGTTCTACTGATCCTCCTTCTCAAAGAACTGAAAACTTTACCATTTCATGATCACTATGCCCAAGATGTCCTCCAACTTTCACATCACCCACAAATCCTCTATTTGTGAGCAACATGTCCAGTAGGGAGCCTTCCCTAGTTGTCTTTCTCACTGTGTCAGGAAATTATCTTACACTCCAGGAATCTCCTTGACTGTTTCCTTTCTGATGTATTGTATTTCCAGCAGAGAACTGGTAAGTTGAAGTCCTCCACAAGAACAAGGGCTATCAATTGTGACATTGTGAAACTGTGATATTTTGTCAGCTTCTTGATCCTGATTTGGTGGTCTGTAACAGACTCCTGCCATGATATCTGCCTTGTTGGTATTCCCCCTGATACTTACTCATAGACTCACAACCCTATGGCCACCATCATTATGCTCAAGACAATCAAGTACCCCTTATCATACAGAGCCACTCCACTGCCTCTCCTTCCTAGCCTGTCCCTTCTGGAGAGTTTATAGCCACCCAATGCAGCACTCCAGTTGTGTGAATCATCCCACCATGTTTACATGATGGAAACTCTGTCATAGTTTTCCTGCTGTACAATGGCTTCCAGCTCCCCCTGTTTGATGCCCATGCTGCGTGCACTGGTACAGATGCACTTCATGTGGGTTATTGATCCTGTCACCTTTTGGGGGGAAGAAGACCTAATTCCTACCTGACCTTTACCAGGTGGTATCATGTTTTCTAGCTCATCAATATCACTCTGTCTTTGCTATCACATGGCACTGTGTTCCCTACCTCCACTGGGATGGTAGACCAGAGGACCTCACCAGCATGCCATCCTACAAACATTGATGTTATTATCAGCAAGCCTGGTTTTATCCCTGGTTTATTATTCCCTGCAGATGGAGGGACAGAGGAGAACACAACTTGTGCTCCTGATCAGTAGTCCCAAGGCCCTGAAGTCTTGATTTCCCTCAGATTTCTTGTTGCAAGTTCATCACTGCTCATCACAAAAGTCAATAATGGATAATACCAGGGTACACTGTGCTCCCTAGGTGCTTCTTGTACATGTTTCTTTTTGGGGCGTGGAGGGGGTTGACGTTGCCCTGGCAAGACCTAGGTCTTGTCAGTCTCTCCTGTGACAGCTGCTGGATCCTGGTGGGTCTCTCTGCTCCGCTGGCATTTCCCTACAAAAAAAAAAAAAAAACAAAAAAAAACAAACAAACAAACAAACAAACAAACAAACAAAAAAACCCAGCCAAAAACCAAAACCACAAACAAACAAACAAACAAATAAACCAAACACCAAAAAAAACAACAACAAAAAAAACCCTGAGGTAAACCCTATTGTGCTGAGATCTACCTCTCAGCTGTGGGCCAGGTTGGCTCTGGAGCAAGTCCTTCTGGAGCAGCAAGGAAGAAAATCCCTTTATGGGTCTTATGTTTTATCAGGCATCCATACTGGAACCTGTAGTTTCTGTCTACGTATAGCAGCCACTGCCTTCTTGGGTGTGCTCAATGTTACAGAATGTTTTGTTAAGGCATATGTATCCTGGTGGCCCTGGACACGTTCAACTGCTTGTTGGCATCCTGCCTTGTCAGTTCTTGGAGTTTCAAAAGGAATGCGATTTTCTGAAGCTGATCAGTTCCTGGGAGACTTCCACATACTACCCCTCAGCACATATATTTTCTCTCTTCAGCCTGCTCTTTTTTGGTAACTGTTTCTCCACCAGCACCCATAAGCACACATAAACACATCCATAAACCCCTTCAAAGACAGAAAATGAACAGATTTTCATCTAATGGACATAGCTAATAATAGGTTTAAGTGATATGTGTACAAGTGATAGCAATGCCTCTGCAACAGACATCCAACATCATGAAAAATATAGGAAATGGAAAAAAAACCCAAACATCTTTATCTTGGAAACTTCTGATGAACAGAAAAATCATCTCTGTATCTAAAATACTGATTTTTTTTTTTCAGGCACTGAATCCAGGGAACTACACACCTGTCAGTCTGACCTATGTGTCAGGGAAGGTCATGGAGCAGATCATCTAGAGTGCCATTACACACCATATACAAGACAACCAGGTGATCAGGCCCAGTCAGAATGGCTTTATGAAAGGCATAATGAACCTGATTTCCTTCTATGACAAGATGACCCACCTAGTGGATGAGGGAAAGGCTGTGGATGCTGTCTACTTGGACTTCAGTAAAGCCTTCAACACTGTTTCCCACAGCATTCTCATGAAAATACTATCTGCTCATGGCTTGGATGGGCCTATGCTCTGATGAGTAAAACACTGGCTGGATGGCTCGCCCCAAAGAGACATGCTGATTGGAGTTAGATCCAGCTGGTGGTTGGTCACAAGTGGTGTTCCTCAGGGCTCCATATTGGGACCACTTCTGTTTCACATATTTATCAGTGATCTTGTTGAGGACATAGAGAGCACCGTGGATAAGTTTGCAGATGACACCAAGTTGGGTGTGAGTGTTGATCTGCTTGAGGGTAGGGAGGCTCTATAGAGGGACTTGGACAGGCTGGATCAATTGGCTGAGGTCAAGTGTATGAGCTTCAATAAGGCCAAGTTCTGGGTCCTGCTCTTGGGCCACAGCAGCCCCATGCAGTGCTACAGGCTTGGGGAAAAGTGGCTGGAAAGCTGTCCAGCAGAAAAGGACAAGGAGACAAGTGGCTGAATATAAGCCAGCAATGTGCCTAGGTGGCCAAGAAGGCCAAGAGCATCCTGTCTTGTATTACAAATACTGTGGCAAGCAGGATCAGGGAGGTGATTGTCCCTCTGTACTCAGCATTGGTGAGGCCATGCCTTGAGTACTGTGTTCAGTTTTGGGCACCTCAATACAAGAAAGACACCAAGGTACTTGAACAGGTCCAGAGAAGAGAAACTAAACTGGTGAAGGGCCTGGAGAACAAGTCTTATGAGGAGCAGCTGAGGGAACGGTGGCTATTTAGTCTGAAGAAAAGGCTGAGGGGAGACCTTATCACTCTCTACAACTACCTGAAAGGATGTTATAGAGGGGTAGGCACTGGTCTTTTCTCACTAGTAACTAGTAAGAGAACAAGAGGGAATGGCCTCAGTCTGCACAAGGGGGAAGTTTAAACTGGATATTAGGAAAAAAATTTTCACTGAAAGGGTTGTCAGGAATTGAAACATGATACCCAGGGAAGTGGTTGAGTCGCCATCCTTAGATGTGTTTAAAAGCTATATAGAAGTGGTGCTTGGGGATATCGCCTAGTGGTGGACTTGGTAGAGTAGCATTAATGGTTGTACTCGATGGTCTTAAAGATCTCTTCCAACCTAGATGATTATATGATTAAAAGAAAATACTACTCTTATAAATTTATAAAGGTCAGAGAGAAACCTGCTGCTTGATTTCTACCCTGACAAATAAAACCTCCTCAGGGCAAGAGTTTAATTTTTGTAAAATACTTGCATTTTTTAATTTGTAAAATCGTTATTCTTTCTGCATTGTATTTGCAGTCCATCCCTTTCATCTCACTGCTGTTTGACCTTTTTTGCTAAACTGTTGTTACTCCCCATTTCCTGACCAACCATGAGAAATAATAAATTAGATAAAGCTTTTAGTGTAGGAACTTGAATATTATTTTTATTCACAACTTTGTTTTCATGCTTAGCTGAGCTCCTGTTTTTACTTCATTAACACTGAATGTAAATGAATATATGATATTGTAAAGAACAAATGAACAAGTTTCTCGTAAAATGTTAAGCTGTATCATATCATATATTTTAAAAGTGTCTAAATTACATAAGACATGCTCTTCTCTGGAACATTTATAGAAACAGAATTTATTCAAGAAGGAGTATCTTCAGGATTTGAATCAAAATCAAATCAGCTTCTTCCAAAACTGATTAAATAGACTCAGAAAATGCCCCACTACTCCTTGAAAAGAAAGGACGCTTATTTGTTCTTATTCTTCGTTTTAGTGCTCACATTATTACCATTCTCTTTTCTTGTGTGTATCATGAGAGGATCATACGAATAAGGTAAAGTGGGGTACAACATTCTTCAGAAACATTATTTTCTTCAAATATTCTACCCAATAACAAATCCACAGTTTAACCACAAATACAGCATACAGAAAATAGAGCTACTGTTAATCCTATTCAATGAATATCAACTTCTTAGTTCTTTTCCTTCATTATTTCCATAGATCAGAGTGAGTCCCTTTCTATTACTTTGTAACACCCACAAATAACACTTTTATTACAGCAAGCTCCTGATAGACATAGTTAAGCATCTTCCATACTGTTTTTCATCTCGGATAATATGATCACTCTAGGGCACATCTAAGTTATGCATAATTTTACAAGCTTTGAACAAGGAACTTTACATGACAGAAAGCAATTTTGCCTTAAAAAACTATTAAGAGAAATAAAATTCAGCAACAAAACATTTCCAGATTGTTTGTTAAAGAACAGTTAAGGAAAGTGAAAAAGGAACCATTTATGCACTTTGTTGTGCATTCCTTCCTTAGATACATTTGGTCACACTGAAATGAGACTGATCTAGTGCCCACTGCTTATTCAGTTTTGTTTGTCAGGTACAGCATAGCAGGGGGTGAAATGAATTCATCTTTCTGTCTTCAAGTGAACTAAAAGCAATTTTAGTCTTCCCATGTGGTCACTTGAGGTGCTTGTCATGTTCAAGCTAATGATATCAGGCACCCTCAGGTTGTTTAAGTATTCATGAAGTAATTACATTCTCATTAACATATAAATAAAAGAAAACTGAAAACAAGTTTAGGAGCCACCTAACATCTGTTCTAATGCTTTTATGTATTAAAATGTGCCACGTACAGAAGGAAAAGTGCATTCTGTTCAGGGAAGTATTTTGCATAGATTATAGAAACTGTAATTAAACTGATTTGGCATATTAAGTAAAGTTAATAACAAAGCATTGTTTAGGTAGTTCGTGTGTCTCTGACACCTAAAAAGTAATTTAAAATAGGAAAGGCAGAAATAAAATTATTTTTTCCTTTGTTCTGAGGTCCAGATAAAATTACAGGAAAAACTGAAAAATTACTCTTTCATAATTAGAGAAATGTAAAATCTCACGCTGCAGGCATATTTACAGCTGTTCATTCAACATACATTGATTTTTTTGAATAATAAATACTGACATTTGAAAAACAAAATAAAACAGAAATAAAACCAGCAGTTCAACACAATGATTCATAAGTTAACTGTTACGTCTTTAAATTAAGCGTAATGCAAAATTTTATCATACAGTTCAAGACTTTATTTCTATCACAACCTTACATTGTAAAACAAATTTGTTGTTCTAACATTAAACAATTAAGTCCTTTACATATGTGAGGTCTTTTTTTAAAAAATGTGAAAGCAGATATATTTATCTATGAACAGCATGTATGACTGCTGTTCCACACCATGCCACTGCAGTTTTCTGTATGATGGAAATAGCCAAACAAATTTTCATAATCTTGAAACATAGTTTGCTATTGATAGGCTGGAAAATGGCAAAGGAGACAGAAGAATCTGTGATAGAAGAATCGTCAGAATAAGTTAAAATAACTGTTTTATCAAACAGAGGCAGCTGTGGAAGAACATTTCTGAGAAGTAAAACTTTCAAATATATCTTTCAAGGGCAATATGCAGAATCAATTGCATTCTTTTTTCTTTGTAGAAATCTCTGTCTTGTTTCTTTGTAGCTATATTAAAAAGTATTCCATAGTGATATTAATTCATTGTGCTCTACTGACATAGTAAAAAGTACATAAAATACAGGTTTATATTGTTCTCACTCTTAATAGAGTAGAATATATAACCTGAGATATGTAACATTTTTCACTCTTTATTTTATACCATGCAATTCAAAAAACAGTATTTCATAATTTATTCAAATTCTGCTTGCCTATCATAGTTTCTTCTTGCTGTGATGCCTACTGAGGGAAACATATGCCAATTACGCAATGTGTTTGGTGCATGCTGAAAAGGATGTATTGCAAAAAAGGGCACATAGACCTACCTGAAAGGAAAAGATAAACCTATTTTTTTTTCTGTTTTTTAACTGTGGCAGACAAAAGACAAATAATTTAAAAATAGCTACATTCAGTTATCATTATACACATAAGCAGCTATTATCCTTTTACGAAGAGTGTTATTCATCACTGGTAACAACAGTTACAAGTAACAAGTGAAAATATTCTCTTTATTTTGTTCAAAACCTTTTGGTCAACTCATATCAGTACCAGACAACTGTTATGATTAACAGAGAATAATTTTTCCTTAGGCATTATGACTGTGAAAAGAAACCGTGTCCCAATACAACATAGAAAAAATCATATACTCCTGTTTGTCCAAACCCCATACTGCAATGAATATTTTAACTGAAGCCTGGATAATTTTGATCTTAGACTGGTAAAATCTCATGAAAAATTATTTTGGTGACTTGTTAAACAGGAACTGACTCAGTCCTTGCTTGCCTGCAGGACAAGGAAATTACATGTTAAAAAGTTTGCTTCAGAGAATGTCTGCACCACAGCAATTATCTGTACTTATCTAGGTATCCCTAGTGATCTTAGATTATCTCACTAAAAATGAGAGAAACACTGCCTAAACAAACTTTAATATTTTTAGGACCCCAAGAGGTGGAGCAAAATGACAAAGTCTAAGTCTGTATGAATAGAAAGCACCACTATTGGAGTAATCTCTTTTGTATGGGGATAGGTAGTAAGGACGCTGTTGCATATAGTACTGGTTCTAAATTACAGCCTCTGTTTTGTTAATATCTGTCAAAACACTAGTTTAGCAATCTTCATGAATAGGCTTTCATTCAAAACAAAATAGTAGTGTGGTTCCACTGTTGAATTCTGATGAAGAAAAAACATTAGATTCAATTTTTGTTAAACACATTGGATATGATTCATAAGAAAAGGTACTTATATATAAAATGCTACCTGCTATATAAAAAAATGGTTGAACCATATTGCTATCTGGAAACAGTGCAGAGTCTAGAGAATTTACAATACTCTGGGAAAAAGTGCTGAGTTTGTTCTTACTGACTCCTCTGTCTCTTTAGTGCATCTTCCACTTCTAGACACAATTACATTGAACTTTACAATGACCAAAAAGAAAGTCATTGGTAAACCAAACTGATTATTCAATTGTACATCTACTTTGCTAAATAAGAAAAAACCCCAGACCTCAAAGCTTGACCATCTTCACTATACTGGTAAGATAACATCCTGGTTCTGTTTCAGAGACCTCCAAATATCTCTGAGATATATAATTTCCAGAGTGAAGCTGCTTTACACATGTGAATGAATCTACTCCACACCACGTCTTCAGTATCGCGACTCAGTATTTTTTAATTGCTGAAATTATACAACTGTTCCATTTTGAAATGAAACATGTTGTGGCAGGGTATACAAATATTTCAGCATTTCCCAATGGAAATGACTGATTTTAAGGAACACATAAACAAGTCTGTATTTTTTCAAGCAGAAGACATACATTTATCAATTATTTCATATAATTTTTGCTCTGTGTTTAAATGATTGGTCTAACTGCAGATTCAATGCATATTCAGTTTACAAGAACTGTCATGAACCAAAAATTAAAAAAAAATATTCATTGTGTAATTGAACAGTAGAACCACTTAGCTCCATACAGTTTTGCAAATATTTGCAGTTTTTTATGTTAAAAATATAAAAGAGAAGGAGCATTAGGTTATGGCTTTTGAACCTCATTTCCGTGACATCAACTATCAATAAAACAACCATTGTTTTAAAGATATTCAGGAGCAATACACTAATTTGCTTTCCTGCTGTCTAATGCAGCTACAGAGCAAATTAGAATAAGGAGGAAAAAATGTACAGAAGTCAGTGATGGATGACATTTGCATTATGATCAAGTAGAGGATCTATCAAGATACTACTAAGGACAATTTATTCTATCTGGAAGACAGAATAAAACAGTACAATAAAAATATTTTTCCTACCTTCAGCACGAATAGTATTTTCTAAGGAAAACAGGGAATACGAAAGAGACATAGCTTGCATGTTTTTTTTTCCCCAAATGTCTGTTATTAACCAGATGTCAAACTAGCATTTATTTAGTATTTACAGTACAACAATAGTACAACAGAATTAACAATTTTTGGAAAGTTATTGAACCATCACTGTGGGGTATTTTATAAAAGACTGGGAGTGATCAGCTGTACTTATGCTCCTTGTGAGAGCAAAACAGGCAACAATAATTTAACTAGTTATGATTAAAGAAGGACATATAGTTTGATTCTTTTTGTCATGATACTCTTTTCTGAACTTGAAGAAGTCACTAAGAGCAAAGCATTCAGGGTACTTAAAATTAGGTATTTTCATCCATATTTGATCCAATGGAAGACTGCTGTCTATAGGATATGATTTCTTTCAAGTGTCCAATGTAGATAATGATAGGACAGTCAATCTGCTCTGTATCTGAAAAAGATTATTACCTGATATACAGACCATAGGTGTCCTATATGATTCTTGTATTTCTTTCACATTTATCACCTATATATTTACATGTTCTGCATAGTCTCAGTGGAGAGGAAAAAGTACAGCTGGAGGGAAAGAAAGCTATTCCTCTGCTTATTTTTTCAGTCTGGATCATGATTTTCCAAGTTATAGCAGTCTCTTGAAATCCACAGAGGAGTGCCAAAACTAAGTCCTGACTATGATCATATCAATTTAGACAATAAAGTTCTGAGCTTCCTTAAAGTATGTTCACTTGCTTTGTGTCCATATATAAAAGTCCCTTTTTCAGGTAAACTTCAGTTTTGAAGTGGTTACTCCAGGCTATCAGGTGATTCCGGCAGGAGCTGGAGTCTTGTCTATCCAAGGCACATGTGGGAAGGAAGTTGCACATCACCTCTTCCTCGAAACTCACATTTTCAAATACAGCCTTGGAATCCATGCTGGGATCATATAGATATAAACCTATACAAAGGTAAAACAAAGCACAAAAATTACTTAGAGGTTTGGAGTGATAGTATTTTGAAAATAAAACAAAACAAAACAAACCTGCAAGCGAAATAATTCCTCCTGAAATTACTTTTTCCTTATAGAATATTCACATTAAGCTTTAAAAACCACATACATGTAGTTCAGTTGTCCACACTGAGTTTCTGGAGAGAGTTCAGAGAAAGGCAGCCAAGCTAGTGAAGGGTCTGAAGAACAAGTCCTGTGAGGAGAAGCCGAGGGAAATGTGATTTTGGAGAAGTTTGGAGAAGAGAAGGCTGGGGGGAGACCTTATAACTCTCTACAACTACCTGGCAGGAGGGTTGTAGTGAGGTGGGTGCAGCCTCTTCTCTCAGGTAAATAGCAACAGGACTAGAGGAAATGGCCTGAAGTTGGACCAGGGGAAGTGTAGACTAGATATTAGGAAGAGTTTATTTACTGAAAGGGTAGTCAGGTGCTACAACGGCCTGCCTAGGGAGGTAGTAGAGTCACCATCCCTGGAGGTATTGAAAAAACGTGTAGATGAGGCACTTCAGGATCATACTATAGCAGGATGGTGAGGTGGTTTGTTGTGGTTTGGTTTTTTGGGGCTTTTTTTGGTTTGCTGTTTGTTTGTTTGTTTTTATTTTTGACAGTTGGACATAATGATCTTAGAGGTCTTTTCCAACCACAAAAACTTTGTTATTCTGTGATTAATGACACCAAATTATCTAATATTCAAAATAAATATGAGACAGTAGGCCATCAGTACAGCAGATTCACAAAAAAATGTTTTATTTTATTTTAGGTAATAAAAGCATTTTTGAACAATTAAGGGATGTCCTGTATTGAAATCTTCAAGTCAAGACAGGGTGCATTATTGAAAGTGATTTTAAGCTAAACCACAAAGTATAGGGATAAATATTAGAGCAATTCTATTACCTACACCATATAGGCAGTCAGAATATATGATTTAGTATTTCTTTCTGGCCTTACAAGCATTTCATCTATCATGATATGTAAAAAACGAAGTCACTTCATAAATAATTTCCAAATTTTAAGAAAGCAATAGATAATGAAATACATGCATAGGATGATACCAGACAAACTGATCAAGTCTTCTCTCAAATCCACTGACAAAGACTTAGGATATTAGATTTTTCATAGTTTCAAATATACTGTTATTTCTTCTATGATCATGAAAGAGAAAGAAAAGATCATATATTCAGTATTTTTACAAGAGATTAACAGATTCCACTAGTGGAACACTTCTTATCATAAGTCATTTTCATTAACCTAACAAGTAATTATAGAATGAAACAAAATATTTAAATTTTTTTTTAAAAAAAAATTGTTCATTCTTAAAGAAGGTTGTTTAATTTCCCCCTGTTTCTCCGTGGCTTTAGATAATATTACACTATCTTAGCAGTTAGAGAATTATTCTGTATTAGGAGATACTGTAAAAATTTAAACCCCCAAATACCCCATAAAGCTTAGCATAAAATCAGAAATATAAAATTATCTAAATGATGATCAATAGTACTTTAATCAGTTTTTTTTAAAAAAGTTATTTATATCAAAATTTAAGAAAAAAATTATTAAGTAGAATCAGGAAGGATTCTCTGGTTCATCTCTGTATTCATCTCTGGTTTGTTTATATTTCTTTCAGATAATCTATGAATAGATTTCATAGAAACACAGAGTCATCTGGGTTGGAAAAGACATTCTAGATCATTGAGTCCAACCATAAACCCAACTCTACATGTCCACTGCTAGGCCATGTCCCTAAGCACCATATATACATGACTTTTAAAACATGGCCATGGATGGTGATTCAACCACTTCCCTGGGCAGCCTGTTCCAATATTTGACAACCCTTTTGGTGAAAAAATTCTTTCTAATGTCCAAATTAAACCTCCACTATTATAACTTGGGGCCATTTCCACTTGTCTTATCACTTGTTACTTTGGAGAAGAGACCAGCACCCACCTCTCTACAACATCCTTTCAGGTAGTTATAGAGACTGATGAAGTCTCCCCTCAGCCTCCTTTACTTCAGATAAAATTGCCCCAGTTCCCTCAGCTGCTCCTCATAGTGGCCCCAACACTGAGCACTGGAGAACATCTGTTGTGATTGGTCACCAACTGGACTGAACTCCATTTGCCACCACTCTCTGGGCCCAGCCATCCTACCAGTGTTTTAGCCAGTGGAGAGTACTCCATCCAAACCATGAACAGACAGTATTTTCATGAGAATGCTGTGGGAAACAGTGTCAAAGGATTTGCTGAAGTCCAGGTAGACAACATCCACAACTTTTCCCTCATCCACTAGGTGGGTCATCTTGTCATAGAAGGAAATCAAGTTTGGCAAGCAGGACCTGCATTTCATAAAGCCATGCTGCCTGGGCCTGATCACCTGGTTGTCCTGTATATGGTGTGTAATGGCACTCTAGATGATCTGCTTTGTGACCTTCCCTGACACAGAGGTCAGACTGACAGGTCTGTAGTCCCTGGATTCTCCTTTTGGCTCTTCTTGTAGATGGGCATCATATTTTGCTAACCTCCATTTATTGACATTTATCCCTGTCCAAGGTTTGGCTAGGATAGGGTTAATTTTCACCAGAAGTTAGAAGAGAGCCCCAGCCAACATACACAACTGAACCAGACAATGGGTTATTCAATACCATGCTGACATCATGCCCACTATATAAGGGTGGGGGGTGGGCTGGGCAAAATTCAGGCTTTGATGGGACAGTTGTATTGGCTCAGGGAACAGCGCTGTTCACCAGATTCATTCTGTATCTCTCATTTTGTTTCACTGCTGTTACTGTTGTTGTTACTTCTCCTTTTGTATTGCTGTATTAAGTCGTCCTTATTTCAACTCACAGGGTTTTGTACTTTTCTCCCTCTTCTCCTCAATATCCTTCTTGAAGTGCGGGGCCCAGAACTGCACCCAGTACTCGAGGTGAGGCCTCAGCAGTGCCAGATACAGGGGGAGAATCACATCCCTAGTCCTGCTGGCCACACTATTCCTGATACAAGCCAAGATCCCCTTGGCCTTCCGTGCCACTTG
>JAAGNO010004925.1:57634-71377 GCA_033439905.1 Ceryle rudis
TCATTTATTTTTTTACACAAAAAAAAAAAAAAAAATAAAAAAAAAAAAAAAATTCAGAATATCCTGTTTGCTTTCAAGAACCCAAAACAAAATATACCTTTTTTACTAAAATAATGTTGAAAAATTTTTGAGGAATTCAGCATGGATTGCTATAAAGACATACAAATGCTAATGTACTGTTCTTTCTAGAAGATGTGCTATTGCTATGACACCTCTGGAAAAGAACTGTTACAGCCTTGAAATAAAATGTGAATTTACTTGCTTGTGCATATTACTTTAACTGCAGATGGTCACTTCAATATTTGTTCCTAGTCACTTCTTCCTCTTCTGTTGTTAATTTAAAATAAAGGATTTCCTTGAATGACTAGGCTGAAAGAAGGTTACAAAGAACCTCTGTTGTTTCTTGTGACTGAAGAAGGTTTCATAATCCTCCATACTTAGTGTAAGAAATAGGCATAATTTCCGTGAGAATCTGCTCCATGATCTTGCCAAGGCACAGACATGAGACTGACTGGACTGTAGTTCCACAGGTTGCCTAGCCACTTATCTAAGACTGAAAAGGGATTAAGTAAGTTTTGTTTCAAACAGCTTGAGCAAAGGCTGGAAACATGGAAAAGGCTGGAAACATTGAAGCGAGAGACAGATTGGACCCTGTGGAGGCAGAGCAGCAAGCTATGTTTCTCTACTTCCTTTTGTGGTTGAAGAACATCAGTTTGCAATGGATTTAAATTTCAGTCTGACATCTTATGGGGGCACCTGACAGAATTGACCACCTAAGACCCTTGCCATCACCCCTGACTCAATTTGAGAACTTGCTGTAACTTCTATTCCCCACCAGCCCCAACTTGGTGAGACCAAGGTCCAGCACAACACTTCTCCTCATGTCTGTTCTGTCAATTGGAGAATGAAGTTATCATTAGCATATTCCTGGAACCTCCTGGATTGCTTATGCCCTCCTGTGCTGCCCCTCCAACAGATATCAGGGTGGTTGAAGACACCCATGAGGACCAGGGCTTGTGAACATGATGCTGCTCCTCTCTGTCTATAGAGGGCCTCACTCCCTTGGTCTTCCTGGTCAGATGACCTGTGGCAGACCTCCACTATAATGTCATCTGTCCCTACCCTCCCTTTAATCCTGACCCATAAGCTCTCAATCAGCTCCTCATCCATCCCCAGGAAGAGGTCCATGCACTCCAGCTAGTCATTGACATAGAGGGTGACACCACCTTCTCATTTCCTCTGCCTATCCTTCCTAAAGAGCCTGTATGCTTCCACTCCAGCACTACAGTCACAGGAGCCTTCCCACCACATATCCATGATACCAAAAAGATCATAGCCCTGCAGGTGTGTCCATGCCTCTGACTCTTTTTATATTCATGTTATGTGTCTTTCCATAGAAGTTTTTAAGCTGAGTCCCCAGAGAAGCTGATTTACTGGCTGGAGTGTCTGAAATTCCTTTGTATTGTTCTTCAGGTGCTCTCCTGCTGACCTGTGACCTCTCTCAAAGCTCTGGGCATCTATTTCTGGCACTGGCAACAAGCTGATACAAGTGGGATGGACTGAGGCTCTCCTCCCCTGGCAAATTTAGTTTAAAGCCCTCTTCACCAGTTTGGCAAGCCTGTGATCAAAGATGCTCTTCCCCTTCTTTGACAGAGGGCCCATATCATGGCTCAGTCGACCAGGTTTCTCAAAGCAAATCCCATGGTCTAAGTAGCCAAACTCATGGCCCTGGCACCAGTCCCATAACCAATTGTTGATTCACCAGATTCAACTAGCCCTTTCAAACCCCTTCCCTTTGACTAGGAGAACTGATAATAAAAATACCTGCCCTCCACAGCTCCCAGGGCTCTGCAATCCTTCTGATACTCCTCAGGCTGCTCCTGACTATATCACTGGTGCCTGTGTGAAACAACACCACAAAGCTTGGTAGTCTGTTGATGATACCCCTAATACAAGCCCCTGGTAACCAGCACACTTTACTCTAGAGAGTGCTTCAGGTCAGCAAATAGGTGCCTCTGTACCTCTCAGAAGAGTCACCTACTGATATCATCCATTGCCTTTTCTTTCTTGTGCTGGTTGTTACATGAGGAGCAGATTGAGTTGCCTCCACTGTCTCTCCTCATGTGACAGGTCTTTCCTCTTTGGTCGGCAGAGCAGTCAAGTGGCTCAGCAGAGGCACTTTAGGGGAAGTCTCTTCCTCCTGCAGGTCCTTGATATTGCAGGTTTCCATTCTTCTGCATTACTGGCCCTCCTCCCTTCTGTGTGTGGCAGTGGGTGAGATTTTGTTTGACTGTGGACCATGCATCAACTGCACAGACTGCATTTGGAACCAGATATCTAACTCCTTCTCAACCTCCCTGATATTTCACATCCTTCTCACTGCCTCCTGCAGCTGAGCTACCTGCTGCAGGAGGTGGTGGACCTATGCACACCTTTTGCAAGCAGGTCTGCTGCCTGTCCCTGACTCAGAAGAAAGGTCTAGGCACTTCCTGTTGTTTGAGGACCACACTACAGCCTCTTCCTTCAGCAGCTCCATCTGCATGGAGGCGTCGTCCAGCACTTGGGTAGATGGAAAGTAGACTAGATTTCTTTTTCTGATGAAGGACATGGACAATAGGTCTGGAGCACCTAAAATTCAGTGTAGGAAAGGAAAAATTCGTACTACCCATTCCCACTAGCTTTCCATGAAGGGGTGTTACAAATTTGAGTGTTGGAACACAGCTGGCAAAGGACTGAGAGCATTCACAGGAGTGGAAATAGCCACAAGCAAAGAGAACCTACAGTGGGTGAACAATGTCTGGGCAATTTCTTTCTGTGGTGCCTAACAGAGGTAAATGGTATTCAAGAGGCATCTTTCTACTGTTGTCACTTATTATCTGGAATAAAGAAGAACATCATATGGAACAGAAATATAAAGTAAGTTCATATTGTTAAACACTTAAACATTCTTTGACTTATTTTCTTTTAAAATATAATGTTTTGATAAAGAGTATTCCATTAATAGATCATTAAGGTATTTCTCCATTACTATCTTTAGTCAAATTACTGTGCCTATGTATCTGTAAACTTTCTTTGGATTCGGAGTATGTGATACCAACAAAAATGTGTAATGGTGGCTCTGAGGCTTCCTAAAGAATATAATGAATTTCCTATAAGATTGTCAGTACCTGTTGATTTACATATCAGTCCAAATTCAACTAGAAAATAATCATTACTTCTTACTAAACAATATCTTTTCCAGATTTTTTTTTTTTTTATTATAAATGTAAAGCTATTCAAACCTCATGTATTACCTATCCATGAAATAGTTCTTAGATATGGCAGTTCATCACAAATGAATGTGTATTTCAAGCTGCTTTTAAACTAACAGGAAAACTAATACATATGTATAAATGTATGGGAAGAAGGGCAAATATTGTATATAATGGGACTGAATGAAAAAAAGAGCTTCTCCAGTTTATTTCTGACAAGGAATTAGCACATTTTCTACAAAAATGTAGGTTGTCTTTCTGTGGTACTTGTTTGTGATTCCTACTTAATACAGCACAGGATTAACTTTCTCATGAGCATAATCATCTGGCAATGCATGCTTCATGGCCTGCAGCAAAAGCAGAAAAAATATTACCATGATAATTTGTATGGTTCTAGTTGTTTTGTCTTACTTAGAATTTGTGTAAGTTTATACTAAAATTGCTTATAATTCTTTAACCAATAGAGGTACATATAGCACCATCTACAGATATAAAAGAAAATTTTTTAAATGAAAAATTATCAGGCAACCACTACACAAGATGACTTTGCAACTTACAATTGCTGTTCAAACTATATTTTCAAATGATAGGCTGTATGAAAACCACACATTCCTAATTGAAAGCAAATATTTAATGTTGATTCACTGCATGACTTTTCCAGAAATACATGGATTGAGTAGCTCTTGACTATAATTTGTATTCTATGGAAAATTATTAAGATAATAAGTAGATTACACAGTATTTAATAACATTCTTAAAAGATCTTCATCTTGAATAGAAATATTAAATATCACTTAAATAATGAAAAATAAGAAAAACAACAAAAAAAAAAAATCAACAAAACCCCCCCTAGACAACTTATATTATAAGCAAGATTCACAGTCATTTAATTTTGCTCAGTGAAGATCTGAATCACTTGCATCTTTATAAATCGCTTCCATAGTTATTGTAGAGTAATAGTGACTATTAACGCTGTAAGAAGTCTGCTTTATCTTTTACTATATGACAGGAAAAGGTAAAGATGAGAATATGGATTTTCAAGAGTTTTTAATATGTCATTGAAGGAGTGAGCACAGATAAGCAGTCTATTACTTTCTTTTTCTCCCTTTAACTGCTATTTTTTTTAAATGATGAGCTACTTCAGCCAGGAGATTTTGGAACAGCTCTTCACCTGAAAGAAAAGTAAACCAGCTCATGTTACAAAAAACCAAACCAAACCAAACCAAAAAACCAAAACAGACAAACAAACAAAAAACCACATAAACCCACCCACAAACACAAACGCAAAAACAAAACAAAAAACAAGCAAACAAAAACCTAAATAAAAGCAGTATATGGAATTATACAATCTTGCCTTTATGCTGAGGTGGTATTTGAAATCCTATTGCTGTGCTAGCACCTGTTTAGCTGTGTTGTCAGAAAGCAAATCTGAAATAAATGTATTTTCACTATCATAGTATACTAGTCTCCAAGTCATTTCATACTGGTATGCAAACAAAATTAAATGCAATGAAATTAGTGACATGACATTGTATGAGTATAAAGTGAGCACACTGAAAGAAGCATTAGACCCTAGAGTATTTACAGGGACAAAATATATATTAAAATTTAAATAACAAAATACTCTATTAAAATGATTAAATATATTGTAAGAATACTAATTTGTTAATGACTGTATTTCTCCAAGTCTACAACTATCTGTAAGGAAACTGTAAGCAATAGATAAAAAAAGAAATTGGCCAGAAGAGATGAAAAATGATAGTTGAGTGTATATGAAGGTCAGATACAAATTACTGATGTTTTAAAATTTATCATTTCAAGACTCTTCTTTTTGTAAAAATAGGATGGTCTATGTAATACGCTATTGACAGAGAAACACACAGCAGCGCACTGGCAATCAGTGAAGAACAGTTTTTTGGAATGAAAATTGTTATCATCTTTACTTGTTTACATCCAATATTACTTCAGGCTATATACTTGAAAGTAATTTAATTTCCAATATTTTAATCTTTGACCCTAATTTAATAACATTACTGGGATTTCCAGGGGTAGTTTCCAATCATTAATATGATATGGAAGTGATTTAGAAAAGCTTGTGAAACATTAAATGTAAATGTTTCTAGATTCTATGGCCTCAGTTCAAGTAGTTTGGGACATGCCTTTGAGGAAAAAGATTACTAAAATCAGTGTAAAAAAGAACAACAGAATCTAGTTTTATAGATAAGATGTTGGGTTATTCACTTAGTCTTTTCTCCTAGGAGAAAACAATTCCAGACTGATTTGGTTATTCTTTTAAACTGGGTAGGATTAATAATCTAGAAGAAGAAGTCAGTTCTTCTGTTTCACATTTCCTCTTCCCTCCTCTATCTGTCAAAGAATACAGATCATATATTTATATTACACACTTTGACTGAGGTTGTCACTTGCACTTATTACCAGACTCATGATTTTTCATTACTTTTTAAGCTTGTTTTTCATGAAGTCACTAAAACATGAAGTTGTACTACCCTCCACTAGATTTAATTAAAATTATCCAGTATCTGCATTAAGGAAAAATACTGGTCTGAGGGGTGGTGATGGGAAACATTCATTAAAAAATGCAGTACAATATTAGCTATGTATCTATCCTTAATATCTGAAAGCTAACAAAAGTAAAAAATTAGCTTTACTAAAATGTCTTGAAAGTATACATAGCAAAAACATCTTTAGCTTTGCTTCTAATGTGAATTTTAAATAGAAGGGAAAAAATAATCTTGGAATAGTACTATTTCTTTTTTAAAAATGCAAGCTAGACAACACTGAAATATGAACTGTGTCTTTTGAGCTCTGTAGGTTGATCACATGCAGTAAACATTAGTAAGTTTAATTAAAAGGTGCAAAAGCATTTTTTCTAATAATCTGTCATATGATTTTCAACAATCAAATGCAACAAAGAATATAAATAAAAGTTACTCTTTGACCTCCCTTTGGAGCACAGAAGTGTTGTGTACAGAACATATCAGTATGCAGCTACAGCAGGCCTCATTAGTTTGCCATCTGCCATGGCGGATAGATGCTAAAATGTTGTTATTGCAAGGTTCATTGAGCAGTAAAATTATAATATTTTAAAAAAATGTAATTTAAGTAAAAATCCCTTGAAAGAAAACAGCTGCCAAATGGTGGCTGAGGCTGTGATCTCATTAAAAAGAAAAACCATCAAACAAATAGAAGAAACTTAAAACCATTGACATCAGCCTTAGATCCTTGCTTCTGTAAAAAGGCTAACTGGCTATAGAGATGAATGAGGTAACCTTTTCAATAAGGTGATATTTTCTGCAAGGCAATATTTAAATGGCACACAAGATACTATATTTTATCCTAGTTATTTCTGTTCTAACACATCTTCATTCACTAAGAGGTAAATTATTGGAACTCTCAGAAATGTTGTGGTCATGTTGCATTAAAGAAACTTTTCTGGGCTACTTCTGTTTATCATCAGTTTCAGGAATTTCTACGTGAAGAAGGGAAAACCACAGGGAGTTTTGTAAGTCTGGGTAGTTCTCCAAAACCTGTGAGGGTAGAACTGTAAGGGTAGTTTTGGAAACCTTTTTTAATAGAAAAATACAAATCACATTTTTTTCACCAGTAGTCTGTATCTTTTTTGTATGTAATTCCTTCATAACCTCTGAGTCCATCTTGTCTTTCAAATCAAAGGTGTAACATTTTCCTTCTTCTAAATGGAAGTTCCATCTATATAACTGTGTTTTGTTGATTTACCAGGAAGTTAATTTACCAAGTGGTGTACTATGACCACTGAACTTTTCTAAATGTTGACACTCTGAATATAAAATTGTCCCAGGCAATCTATCATTAGCATAGATGCGGATAATCCTCAGAAATTTCAGAGGTAAGGAATCTCTTTTTATGTTTATGAGAAATGTACCTGCATAGCCTTCTAAAGAGAAGATCCAAGGGAGAAGACATAAATAAATTTCTCCTGTGCCCTTAAATTATAGGTAGAAAAAATTATTTTGAGTAATATGTAAGCTTCATAGTGCAGAATGGAGAATCCCAACTCACGGATCTAGGGTTTTTGTTTATTTCTTCCAAATGAAAAGGTATAGCTTTATTTTAAGCCCAGGTTAACAGAAACAGCATTTTGTGTTGTCATTGCATTATCTCTGTATTTCTGTAAAACCCCAAAATATTATCTGCCTGACCCTGTGTCCAAAGAAGATAGATGGCTTAATAATAATAATAATATAAATTACAGTCTGATAATTGCATGTGATAGTCTTGGACAGAAAAAATATTTAGGATTATTAATGGTCACCACATAAGTGCTACAGAATCAATTTCTTCAGATTTTTAAAGTGATCTCTTTTAACTTTGCTTTGCTAGGATCACAAAGTGATATTTACAATTAATATAAACAGCCAAAACTAGATGGATCATCTTTTTACTTCATATAATAGAACACTAACTAGTGCCCAGAAACATTCTTCGCCACTGGAATACTATCAGATATGCAGTTAACTTCCAGGTTTTTTCAGATTATTTTTAGGAAACCTTTCCTTAATTGAACTCTTTTGTCTATTTTTGATTATGACATCACATTAACTATTCTGCATGCATAACAAAAATAAAACCCCTCCATTTTATTCTGCCCTGTAACACTGATAGATGCTCCTCTCATTTCAGAATAATATGCAGCTACTTAGAACTTCTTTGATAAAATTAAATGCAATCATGTTAAATAAATATTATAAAAATCTGAATGTTATAGAGCTAAGAGAACAGTGCTTGGTACTGCTTTTTCACATACTGTATTTTCAGCAAACTGTTGTTGCCAAGATGAAAAGATCACTGAAATGGATATAATAAAATTTAGTAAAAATATATGGGGTTTTTTTGTGTCTCTTCCTGTCTCTGATCTTTATCTCCTAACAAAGAAAAATATAATATTCAAACCTTCTCTGCCTGCTTCCTTTCTTCCTCATGTTGTTAACATATGCTGTTTGTTAGTCAGTGTTCCCAAGTATACTGCTACAAGATGAAACTAGATAAATATTTTTAGAGTTCTATTAACTTTCTCACGTGGTTAATGTCTATCCTTGAGGACATGGTAATGTTATCAGAATATGACAGAAGCTATTCTAAAACTGTGTATATTTTTATAAGTAGCTTTTGACAAACTTCTTACCTACCATATATAATATTGGTGTAATGATAAGCATGAAATTTATGAAAGTTTGATCATGACTGTTACAGAATTGTTAACACGAAGTGGATTAAATGAGAGTTCACATTATTGTCTGATATATTTTAATTACTTTACTTGCTCTCTAATGAATTATTTGAAAGTGCTTACTTTATATGTTTAACGTATTGCATTATAGTTAGGTAATCTCAGGATATTGATATATGAGTGCCATATATGGATGGTAGGGAACAATTTCAGATGTTAGCAACTCTTTTAAGAAAACATTCTCAAAAATCCTGGAGAAGATAATTTTTATTTTCTTCCCTCCCCTTTAAAAAAGATGGTTACAAGATAGACATTCAGACTGCACTTCATCTTATTTAATTTGGGATATAATGAGTATCTAGAAATTCCTGCTTCCTCCAAGTATTTAAAGAGTATGGATTAATTCCCTATTTTTAAGGCAGGAAAAAATGGTTAACATTAATGGCAAACATTACCCATTTTTCCAGTGAGATATGCTATGCCTGAATCTTGAGGAATATCTTGAAACATTTAAGAAAGAACAAATAAACTGAAATAAAACTGCCTGAAAAAAAATAGAGTGTACAACTTATGTCAAGATATGTACCATGTGACATCAAGACACAGTGAACTGCTGGGTAGAGACATTTTAGAAGTAGAAAGTACAACTCAGCGACAACTTACAAGACTAATAATGTTGTACTAAATTTTGTGTTCTCATTCTGACAACAAACACAGCTCAGCAATTCAGGTCCATAACATTTTTGCACCATACCTTTGCCTTAAGTATAAGTCTGTAACCATAATGATTGCTACACATCCATACAGAATGGTATGGATGGGTAGCAGTCAGGGGCAGGATCAAATTTAAAGGGTTCATAATATAACAATATCTTGATCTTCCAAAAGTAAATGTAAAAAAATCAAACCACATTGTCTAATTTTCCACATGAATAGTACCCAACCAGTTAGTTTGGCAAACATTTCATTTAAGAGTGAAAATATTAAAAACAGAGCTTAAAGAAGATAAACCAGTGAACAAGCAATACTTAATTTCTAAAATAAAACTATTTACAGTCCTATATTCTCAGGCAATAGCTAGGCCAGACATTCCTTTTCCCTCCTGTGGTAATATGCCATTCACAGCCTGGGAATGGCAGGTCTTTCTATGTAACAAAGGTGAATGAAAGCTACAGCTGATCTGGTGGTTCAAGTGGCTTCAGTGTTGCTAGATATTGCTGCTAGACATGTTTTACTTCTCTGCCAACCATTCCTTGCTTTTCCCTCACCACAAACTCCTGCCACTATTCTCCACTAGCAACCCACTTGCTTTGCTAGCCATTTCTCACTTGTTGCTCTTGCAAGGAGCTTTACCAGGAGTTCACGCTGTACTGACTCTTCTAACCAACCTCTCCGATACCGTTAACAGCTCCTGTTAATGTTTGGGGTGGACATAATTTACAATATCCAGATTTAATGTATCAAAGCAGATGAACCAATTTGTGACAGCTTTTATAGGTTCAGATCTCTGAAAATGGAAATTGATCTGTACTTAAATAACAACAATGTTCCAAGTTCACTACTAATTTTGAGAACATGGTTATAATAAAGTTTTACAAAATTTAGTATTTAGTCAACTTTGTAGAACAGAATGTAATGAATTACTGAGAAGAGCAGGTGGCACTATAAAGAACTGATGGAGAAGACAGACTACCGCTACTGACTTCAGTAAGACAAGTTCTTTGCTACCAATGTGACATATTAACTAAAAGAATTAAAGTTTTCCTCTAGACATTCATCACTGTTTAACAGGATGGGCTTGGAGTTACTAACAGAACTCATCAATACTAAGAAAACTAAATAATGATGTGACCTGCAAATTGATCTATTTTTGAGTTTACAGATACTCCATTTCATGTGTATCATCTGAAAATGGATGAAACAGTTGTTTTTATGATGACTTGTATGGAACCTACTAACTATAGTTTTGTGTGACATAATCGTTATTTATTACTTAGGTAATTTACAAGACAATGCAATCTTAATAGCATAGGTCTTATGAGTTACTGTGGCAATATGTCATAATTTATAACAGAAGTAGTGACTTGATGTACTTACACTCACTGTAACTGCTCACAGATAATAGCAAGAGATTTTTTAAAAGTATAATGAATGTGTCAAAGTGTACATCCTACTTTTAATAAAGCAAGACCTTAGAAATGTAACTATTTCAGTTAAAAGGTGTGTGTAATATACAGTTGAAATTAAATACACGACAAGCTAAAATATGCAATAATTTCAATGAAAATAGTAATACCATAAAGTACAACCTTCATTCTAAGTATGCTTAGAAAGTAAATATAATGTCATCCTAACATTCATAGAAAAGAAAGGTCTATCTTACATGTTAAAATGTGCTACTAAGAATAGAAGATATTGTTTTGTTAATCATTTACTATATGATTGTGGTATTTTCTAAAAAGTAGGACACTGTTGCTCTAGACACTTAACAAACACAAATTGAACTATTGTAGCTGTCTCAAGGAGCTTACTTTGTAATCTAAAATTATTTAAGAAGCATATTTCAAGATGAAAGACTAAGGAGGAAAAATGACAGAGCTAAAATAGAGAACTGCTGATTGACTGTCATTAGTGTCACAAATTCACACTGTTTCATATAGAAGCAATCTGTGATGAAGTTATAGCAACTGTCAAGTCAGTCTGTACCTTTTTCATTATCATCCATTCTCAATATTTTTTTAAGGTGAAGCTTTTCTGTCAACATGCTGAAGTTCTGTTGCCAGCAGAATCTTTCCATGTCTGGCTAGTGTTGTTCAGTGAGAGTAAGACTAAACAATGAAGTGTTTATCAAAACTGATCTATTCCTGTAGGTAGCCAAAGTCTATGAATGGCAGTCTTTCTCTACAGTATCACTGCAGTTTTTAAACTATATATATTCTTGATGGCAGCATGCATTTACATCAGCACTTCCTATGAGTAGATCACTTGCTACACTCAGGTTTTCACAGATGAGCAGTCATCATTTTCACAGTAACAGAATTCATCCTTTATCACTAAGATTCACGGTGTAAACATGTGTGCATGAGTAGTAGACTATACTCAAAATCCTGCTCAAGGATATCAGCTTTTAAAAAAGTTGGCTGTCCATCTGCTATACAATACATCATAGCATCATGCTGAAAGAAACTAGACAAAACACTGCACTTGACTACAGCAAACACAAGACACGTGATGAATTCTCCATTGTTCCAAAAATGTGGAGAAGAAAATATATATTGCTATACTTGAACAAACCAACACTCTTCATAAAGCTATTATGTCACTAATGATGAAAAACTGACAGGAAAGTTAACACTTACAGAAAAAAATATTTCTTACAACAGTATGTAATTTTGCTCAGATGAATTTCTGTGTAAGTGTCAACAGGCACTTTAATCTTAGCTTCTTCTCCTATTCCCTTTTTAAATCTTGGTACTTGTTTCAACATCTTTCCTCTTCACTGGAAGAAGAGTTTCAGATGGATATAGTCTCTCCATCTTTTCAGTCTTGCAGCTCTAGAGAGCCTTTATAATCTTCTCTGTTACTGTAGGGTAAATATACATCCTTTTGTGCAGTGACAGAAAAAGTGCAAGAAAAAAGGGAGAAGGGATATAGTGGAAGATTCTTAATTGCAAACTCTGGCAACAAATATTTTGTCTTTGATTAAATGTTAAATGTACAATACTGGTAAGGCAAAGTTTGAAAGGAAAGGTCATATCTTTCATTAGTCTAACTGACACAGCTTCCAAAAAACATCTAGGCTTCCAGTCCTCCTAGCTCTTCCCGTTCTGAATTAGTGACTCCAATCTTTAAACTTACTGGGGGGGGGGGTGGGGGAGGACCTGTTAAAGGAAGTTTTAGACAAACCCAGTGATATCAGTCTCCAGACCCAGGAACCTCCTTTGGCAGTCACTCAATGGCTGTCAGGAGCATCGCTCAACCCTTTTCGAGCACCGCCGCCAGTAGATGTCCCGCTCCCAGGCCCCTCAGTGCCTTCTGGGCTGCCGCTACCAGAGCCTGATCACCTTTCCATCCTGGAGGAACACCCCTCCCAGTGGTGGAAGGGAATAATTAAGGAAGCAATTGTGGAGGGTGCCTTTGTGCCGCACACATTTCCAGTTACCACAGTTCCTGGGGGTAACGGGGCTGTAGTTAAAAAATAGGAAGCGTTTGATTGGAAGGTTTTGGAACGTGCATGGTCTGCTGTTAGCCAATATGGACTGCGCTCTCAATTGGTGCAGCAAATTATTAGATATATATTTACTGCTGGTTTATTACTTCCAATTGACAGTGTTAATGTGTCTGAAATGTTGTTAAACCCTTCACAGTTATTTTTGTTTCAGAGGTCATGGCAAAAACTCTGTGAAGCAGAGCAAGCGAAACCTCGTCAACCGAATGATCCTCTTTATGGAGTCCAGGCACAGATGCTAATGGGAACAGGTCCTTTTAATAGCGTACAGGCACAGACAAATTGTATACCAGAGGTGTTACAACTATCGCAACAACTAGCACTGCAGGCTATACTCTCAGTTCATGAGCCAGGGAAGCCGTATGGGTTTACCCACATTAAACAAGGACCAAATGAGTCCTATACTCAATTTGTGGACAAATTGTATGCAGGCATTGACAGTCACCTGATATGGATCCTGATATGAATAACAGAATATTGAAAATGTTAGCCTTTGACAATGCTAATGAAAAAACTAAACAAATTCTTGGCACATTGCCCCAGGGTGCTGATGCGGCAGACATGATTGCATTAACTGATCGAACTGCGCAGTTAAATAAAGCTGCGTATGTAGCTGCCACTGTTCACGGCGTGGTGGCTCCCTTGCTAAACAAAAAGGGGGAAAAGGCAAAGGTATTGGCAAAGAACTAAGGCATTTCAACTGTGGGAAAGTGGGTCATACTAGGGCTCAATGTACCGCCCCACAACAGTCCAGATGGTGTACTATTTGTCAGAAAGACAATCATAACACAGTAAATTGCAGGAATCAGGGAAACCGGCGAGTGAGCGCGCAACCTCCTCGCGCGATGAGACAAATTCAGGGGGCTTGGCCAGAGGCTGCTCTGGAGGGTGCCTTGACACCCTTCTTTCGGCCACAACAGGAAGTGCCGGAGCAGACTTGGAAACAACAGTAGAGGTTATGTTGCAGGACACAGGGGTAAAATTGATAGATAGTAATGCAAAAGGTCCCCTAGGGCATGGACTCAGTGCACTTCTGA
>JAAGNO010004926.1:0-65135 GCA_033439905.1 Ceryle rudis
GAGAGATTGTTTATTTGTAAATAAAAAAAATCCTATGGAGAAGAATGTCAAGTTTTCACACTTTAAAAAAAATCATCAACATAAAGCCATGTTTAATGCTTGTACAATGTGACGCAATAAACTTTAAAATAAATGATGCATATGAAATATTTGCTGTTGGGCATTCATGAGTTATTTTCTGTTAACCTTATTTGTTCAGCAAGCAAACAGACTAGTCAGCTGGAAGCAAATTTAAACACAGACCAAAAAGAGCCAAAATCTGTCACTACTTTCTTTCTGTGGATCCTTTATGTATTCAAATAGTCAAATATTGTTCCTGTTGTGCTTTTTAGTTCTTTTTAAAATGTTCCTACTTGTTTTTATCTCTTGACTCTGACAGATACTGCATGTAATTTGGACAGTGTGGTGTGCTCCTGCTCCCATGGAATTAACCAGTTTTGAGCATTCTGCATTTGTCAGGTGAGCTTTTAGCTGAGCGAGATGAAGGATCAAGATGCAGGAGTGTGATGGAGACACCAAGAGTTATCTTGCTGCTTTTACACAGACAAGGCCCTGGCTAAGAGTCCAACTAGCAGAGTACTATATATGATCCCAGAGAAGATATTTTTTAAATTTAGTAATTGTTTTAATTAGTGGTGACAATTAAAATGAAGCATATAGAAAAAAAAGTAAAGCAGGAAGAGTTGCATTCTAGCTCTTCAGCAGTCAGGGGAGGTTAGTTAATATGACCTGGGGTAGGTGCAGTAGTCATCTGCAAAGCTTAAGAATGTCTTTAAACTGCTTACAGCAAGATATTCTCCCCAGTGAAAATTCATCTTGATGTTGTGATTGTGGACCAAGAGATAATCACCTGGACCAAACTTCACTTCATGCCAAAAGTAGAGATAAATCACTGTTCAGTGCTCAAGTAGGGACTGCAAGCAACAACTGAAGACAAGTTGGTCATTTACATGTTTTCTCTGTTTTAAGCAACTGTGTGAGTTTGAAGTACTGAGAAAAAAAACCTCTGTGGTGCTACATTTTTTACCTTTGATAACTGTCAAGATTAGTATTCATGAGCAAAACGGGTAGAAATCACAGATCATCCCAGAGAGTTCAAGGCAGTATCAATTACAGCACAAACAATGATCTCAGCACAGAGTTCTGTCATGAAGGCCACAATGATGCTGTTTAACACAGCAGTGATCAGTCTCCCTCCCAAGAAGCAAATTCAGATGGGAGTTCAGCATTTGTGCTGGGAGGGCTAGAGCCGTACCAGCAGGCACAGAGTTCAAGGGCTCACTACAGGCTTCTCTTCTCTCTGTCCACAGCTAACACTGTGCCTTAAAGCACAGGTACACAGAGGCACACAAGTCCTCTTCATTTCAGCACTCTGCAGCAGCATGGAGATACCAATACTTACCCTTTTTTGGATCTGGGAGCTGAAAATACCTCGTAAGTGCAAATTGTTATACTCCAAGGCTCAAGAACTATTCCATAGCACAAAAGGCAGTATCTATTTCTGTATCATGAAGACAAAGCACAAGGCTGAATGAGCTACACTTACCTTCTGAGGCTTCAGAAGCACAGCCAGCTTGTTCAGTCAGTGGACTAGCTGTCTCAGAGTGACTGGGATAGTCCCAGAACAGAGATCACTGTCCTGAATTTCAGAAGACTTTATTCAGAATGCTACTGGTTGTCTCAAATCTTAGATATAGGGACACAAGACATAACTCATGGGATCTATCCTGCTCACTCACAGCCCTTCCACACAGTGGCTTTAGGCATTTACCTGGTCACTGAGCTGCAGCAGCAGAGGAAGGCAGGCAAGGGGCTGGCCCTAAACTCTTCATTAGATGATGCTTCAGGAGATACAGAAGGGAAACCTGCCTCCATCAAGGTTCTGCACTGGGTTTGCCAACATGCCCCCAGTAGCAACCCGTGCAGCATCTGTCTGCCCTTTACTCCTGTAAGAGAGGTCTGCTTGTTGGAGCCCTTTTTTTCTTCTTAATGTTTTCTGATCATGTAAGTTATGCAGTAGATCATCAAGTGTCCTCTGTCACAGGGGCACAGAATTAATTGATGTAGATGCTAAAGGGCCCCAGTGAAGGCAGGTAAACTAGTGCTGTGTCATATTCCAAGTACAAGCAGCTCAGCACCTGGCACAAGTGCAGCATAACTTTTAGAAAGCATTTAAGACAGGCAGTCAGTTTTTCATTTGATTCTCAAGCGTGACTGCTTTGTAAGCTTCACAGCTTGACTTTCCTGCAATGGCTTTTATATTCCAATTTGATTCTGCTGCTTTAGAGGAGTTTTAAACATCCATTTATAGCCATAGCAAAAAGTCTGCAGTGCAAAAACAGCACAGTGTTTCAAGTCTGTTCCCTGCTGTACCAGAAAGCACAAAGAATAAGGAAGCAATGGGGGTTTCCACCCTTCCAAACCACCAGTACAGTGCATAGTCTGGAGGGGATGTGCTCTTCAGCTTGTCTTGGCAGCCCAGCCAGAGGTTGAACCATCCCATGCCCTGCAGCCCTGGAGAAGCCTTCACCAAATCACATCCTCTGTGACCCCTCCTTGTCCTGGAGGATTATGCCATGGACTCTGCCTGCCTGACAAAACACACAGTGTGCTCTGCCTGAGCCGGACCAACCTTGAATGTGAATCCCCACAGTGACAACAGGGACTGCATGAACACAAATGGCTGCATGAGGATTCAGCTCAGAGCTCTGCAGGTAACAGCAGTGGCAACTGCAGGTGCAGCCTTCCCACTTATCCAGCACAGCAAAGAGGGCCCTCTTCTTGCATAAACATCTCTGCCATGCAACGCATGGCCGAGTGAGAAAGTGGCCCTAGGCCAGCACTCTGGGCATGAATAAGAAGACTACTGTGGTTCTGCTACATGGCATTGAATAAGAAGCCCAAATAGCTCAATTCTTTCATAAGGACCAGCTCTGTAAGGGCAAAACAGGGCAGAAGAGGGAGATGGGGCATGAAAGGAAGGTTATTACTGTATCTTGCCTCTACTCATCACCAAAGACACTCTTGTAGCTTCCAGCAGTGAGCACAGAAGAGATGCAGGTAACCAGGGGAAAAGTGGCTTAATAAAACCTAACATACACAGCAAACCCAGCAAAATAAATATGCTCTCAGATTCAATTCTACAAAGGAAGCAGATGGCACTAAATACACCTCCTGTACTAAAAAAAGACCCACTGTTTCTTGCAATCTGATAAGGTCCCGCAGCCCTAATCTCTTCATACTTCCAGTGCCTTAAAAGAAAAAAAGACAAACCAGAAAAACAGCTATGTCTGGGGGAACAGTGCTTTTACCAAATTAAAAATTTACTCTGAGATTGAACCATGATTGAAAGCAGTTATTTTCCAGGAGGCTCAAGAATATCAGGCAAATATTTCACATAGAAACATTGCCTTAAGCCCTGTCACCAAGACCCAAAGTGAGAGAGAGAATGAGGAAGTGCAAGAAAGACCTGATTCCTTTCTTAACTAATGTCAGAGTTGTGCAAGGGTGACAGTGCCATGAAGCTCAGCAGACACCTGTCCATGACCACAGCAGGTCTGGTAACTGACCAAATACAGGAATGTCAACAGTGCTTTACATGAACAAAACTGTCCTCATGGGCTGACGTGGGTCCATGTCATATATGAAGGCCATTGACTTTGTCCTTATTGCTTGCAACATCCATCTCAATGTGACTGAAAGCAGGGTTGTCAGTTCCTTCGGTCCCCATGGTAAATGGTCTCCTGTTCAACACTTCCACTTTCTCTGGCTAAAAAACAAAAGATGAAAGTCATGCTGTGAAGACAAAGAAATGATCTTTCTCTCTTTGACCTGCATGCAAGCAGAGTCAGGCCTTACATACAAGGATGCGTTGAAGGAAAACAAGTTGGTTGCTGACAGATCATAAATACTTACTCACTGAAGTAGCTGGTATTTTTCTAGGGGCATGGAAAGTTTCTTCTTGCATAAGGTACTAGTTGTGTCAAATGTTCTTGTCACATAAAATGTTCTTGTCCTGCAAAGTGTCTTGAGTATTTTGGGGTGTTTAAAGTTCTAATTTCTGTTTTCATGTCTAGTGATCTGTCGCCACCAGTCCCTTGAGCTATTGATTCCCAGACCTTGGTCCTTGCCCCATATTAGACATGAAAAGCAGATTAACATGCATCATTACTTTGACGTTCTATCTCTGTTAAACATGAGATGTTGAGCTCTTTGTGTGCAGAAAGTTGCTCAGCTCCCCCTGCTTTTTTTTCTTGACATCTTTCTGCATTATTTGTGATGCCAACCACTTGTTACCTGGCTCCTAGCTGTATAACCAGACAAACACTTGGTTCTGGCTCCAGGCATAAAATAGTATTGCTGGGGATATTAGCTTTCATGTGGGTGGTTTTTTCCAAAAGACTGCAGGTAATAAATTCCTGGATAGTGAAAACAGGTGTTGGTCCATTCAAGACAGTGAATGACAATAACTGGATAGCTGGTATCCAGTCCTGACATGGGTAAACAGTTTTACAATAGTATTTTAAGAAACTGTTTCTCTCCCTGGTGTTCATATCCAGAAGCTGAAATACATGAGATCATACTAAAAGGGGTTGTCATCATGGAGGAAAAGCATTTTGCATACTGGACTATCTCAGTGGTACAATCATTGCCTGTACTACAGCACTTGAAAAGCACTGAACAAAGCTAAGCTTGAGCATTCAGCATTCTGATGATACTGACTGAAAAGTGAACAGTGATTTATTGGGGAAAAAAAAAATCCCCTACATTTTCCCTTTTAAGAGATGCTGTTACCCAAAAATGTCTCCCCTCTTCATGTATCTTAGGGAGGGAGCTGGGAAACAAATACATTGACTAGAAGTGCTTTTTCTCAAACAGTATCCAGAGTTGCAAAAAAAATCCAGACTTCAGAGAACACACATTTACAAACAAAGGAAGCTTTGCTGAATCCAAAATGTGCCTTGGGCCAGCTTCCAAGAGGCTAGTGAAGGAGTATTTTGAGAGAAACCCAGAGAACAACTGTCCCTTGTCTCAGCTACTGCTCTGTTTTTCAGTGAAGTCAAGCCGTGGCCAAACATAGCTTCCCTGCCTATGCCAGCTGTTTTACTCCTACCCGCCTTGTGCTCTGCTATGGACTTAAAGCAGGGAGTCATAACAGGCAGCATCAAGTGCTATTCATCCTGGTGAGGAAAAAATAAGCCAGGGACTGTTTGCCTTTGTCCCCAGAAGGAAAGATTGATTTAAATCAGACACGTGTAATTACACTTACTGTCTCAGATTTAGACCACGAGAAGTTGGACAGGAAATCTTCCTTGGTCAACAGGAATTTACGATCTGTGTTTTGTTTTAGTCCTCCTGCAAAATAGGCAGGTTTCAATCAGCAAGGTTTCCATGTGCAAATGATATGTCAAAGCCCATCTATGAACACCAGGCCAGGTGAACAGGACAGAGTCATGCAGCAAAAGCCATCAAGTAATCACAGGCCTTAGGGACCATTTCTTTACAATGACAGATATACCCTGCACCCCTGAAAATATTAAATGATCCCTCAGGGTCTACTTGAAATACCTTTGCCATTTCTAAGAGTTATTATTGTGTAAAAAAGACTGAGACAATTATCAGAAAAAGATGAGTCCCATACAATGCTATCTGGAACCACCTTGCTATACTGGGAGCTGTGCTACCAGCTGGGAGCCTGAGCCCCAGCACTCAGCTTCCTGCCAGCAAGACAACTCTGTCTCCAGAGTCACCAGCAATTTTTACAGTGAGTTATTTAAGGGCAGCCCCAAGGTGGGGGGGATGAGGGTTTGTGGGATGTTTGGGCAGTTTTAAGGCATGGAAGATTAATTCTTCTTATCTGGGAATGTGTGTGGGAAAGAAAGGAAGTGCAGGTGCTGGGAATCAGCTCTGATTGCCACCTGAGGTTTAAGTGGGATCTTGCACCACAACAGGCAGTGTAGAGCTGGCTTTGCCTTAGTTCTTTGGGCAGAGGAATACTCATCTGGGTTTACTGAGTTGTTCAGTTTTGATGCTTTGTTTCATGGTCTATGGGAGACCTGGTCCTAACCTGGTAAGACACCAATTTTTTTCTTGCATTGTAATAGCCATGGGAAGAGCTTGTGATGGGAAGAAAGGGGTGGGAGCAAATCCTCTGGAAACTCACAAGGAAAAGATAATGGTAAAAATGTAACTTGTGCTTATTAGTTGCAAAGTACAGAGAAGCTAATGGAAGTGCATTTGAGTTTTGAGTTTTATAGACCTGGAGTAGTTGTAGGTCTGACTAATAGGTCTGAAATCTAACAGCCTCAAAGATGAGGGCTGTCATAGGAATCTGGCTGTGCATACTGGGTAAAGCTGTGAGGGCAGTTGCTTTTTCTGCTATTTTTGCCATGCATGAGGTGGATGGTAGGTGCATGTTGCATCTCACCTAGATGCAAAAGTAGTGAGGCCATGGGCTGGAACAGAACTTTATGTTCATATCTGTGGAGTGCTGCTTTTTGCCCCTTGCACAAATAGTACAGAGAAACTGAGAAAGAAGCTAACATAGCCATGCACAGGGTCTGCAGTTCTTAGGTACATGCTTGGGGAATGTGGTGAAAAGCATGCACTGTACATGGGTAGGCAATAACCTTTGAGTGCTCTGAACTCACTCAAAATTAAAGCTGCTTTTGTCCTCTAGAAGCATAGGTGTATCTCCTTGCTTGGAGTTGTTGCATGTTCAAGGACAACCCTTAAACATCCCCTACTGGCATCTAATAAAACAGGAAAGACAGATGTCTTATAATTTTTTTTTTTTTTTGGCCCTCAGGTTAAAAAAATACCTGTGGAAATGTTTTTTTCTCTTTAGAAATATGAAGTAACTCTTGTTGTGAGCAGTGACCCAGAGGGGGATAAAGAAGGACTGAGGGGAGGAAGAGAGATTTAGGGTGCAAACCTTTACACAAGTGTTTGCAATAGGAGCATCACTTCCTGTGACAATGACAGTCTTCTGGTCATCTAAGTTTGAAAAAGATCTAAGACACACTCAATCACAGCTCCGGAACTGGTACCTGTTAGGAGGCTGATAATTATTCCCACAGCTACTGTGATAAGTGTCCCAAGTGTGCTGAAGTAGAGATAAGACAAGGAATACCAGTTGTCTGCCAGGAGAGGCCTGAAAAAGAACAGAAGCAGTGTTAATCTCTGCTTTCCTATTCCAAGCAACATGAAAATGTTATCTGTTTCTAGACAGCAGATAAATAGAGTTACTTCTGAACGAAGTGACATGGCAGTTTTGAACTACCTCTGCACAATAAAATGCGCACTGAAAATTTGTTCTAACATTTGCAGAACAAGTTCCTTCATGTGGGAGGAGATTGGTCAGTATGGTGAGGCAATGTGTGGGACAGAGCAGGTAAAACAGGACAATCCTCTCTCTGTTAGGAATCTAGCGCAGAGTTGAGCACTCCAGCTATCCAGATGAAAGGATACCTTCTTTTTTAAATACCATCTCCCCTTCTAGAGGGGACATAAATGCAAAATAAAGTAGGAAATCAGCCATGTGCAACCCTAACAGCCAGAAACAATAGGGCAACCGTCACAACCCAGGTTACACCTTATTTTGTTCTGCCTGACAATGTGCTCTGCTGCAACAGGTGCTTCCCCACAGCTCTGAGCAATGCTGGAGGCCCTGGGTGAGAGACTTAATACATGAAACTGGATGTTGGGCACCCATGTATGTACCAGGGTAGCTGTTGATTGTACAATGCCTTAAGGTGCAAGGATTGGGAATCCCTAGAAATGTGCTTATTCAGCTTCTTTCTGTTCCTGCTGTTTCCTGTATTGTCCTTCATAACTGTTACACTTCATTGTGACTGTCCAAAGTAAGACATATGGTGATTGTAGAGGGGAGAAAATCCCTTACATTTTGCCTGCTATATGGGTTATGTCCTCTTCTGAATATTTCTGCACAGACAACCTGTTGTAGGTGGAGATGTTTAAACTGGCAAATTGCCCTCTGACTGCCTACTACTTTAATTCACGTGATAGACTGTGGAAGTTAATTCAATCACTATAAATGTTATGCTTTCCTAAACTTTGTGGTTCCCAGTAAGGTGTATCCAAGCCTTTAGACTCAAATATTGAACTGAAGCTTTTCAGATGAAAAGGGAGATTCACTTTGACTTCTGTTCTGGGATAACTTAGATAAACTTCACTCTGACAGAAGGAGAAAGGAAGGAAAAAAAAAAAAAGAAAAGAAGGAAAAAAAAGAAAAGAAAGCTGCTTCATCTTAAACAGCCCAGTAGGTGAAACAGGGAAGGATAGTTATAGTAACCCAAATGAGAGGCAGATGTTCATGTCGCTTTAAAACAAATATATGGTTTGTTGATTGCACATGATGAACTTGTATACCTCTCTGCAGTTGGTGTGTTGAAGACTTTTGTTAATGGATTTGCTGTTGACGTCAAATTTCCTGAGGATATATTACAGCCTGCAATTGAGAGATATAATGGCTTGGTCCTCTCTGGGAGTGGAGGATAAATCTGAGATCCAATTCCAACCCAAAGTGAAATAGCAAAGCCACTGACAAGACCCACAAAAGCACCCTGAAAAACAGGAAATGAAATGTGGATTTATATTAAAAGCAAAAGGATATCTGAAAAAAAAAAAAAACCAAAAACAAAAAACCCAGCAACTAGATGAGTAAGAAAGAGTCAAGATAATCCAAGATAATCTAAACTTTAGGCTCCATTACAAAAATTAAATATATAGTTAGGGAGACCTGGGGAATTCATTTCCCTTCTGGGAAGTACAGTGCTTGCTCGCAACTCCAGAGCATAACTCTTTATTTTGTCATTATGCCTTTACAATCAAAGGAAAGCTTTGTCTGCATGGTATATGGGGAAAATACTGTTTTATTTAAGGCCTCCTTAAATAAATATAGGAGCATTTTTTTCCTTTTTCTCATGTGATCTGGTTTTGTAAATGTCTCTTCTGCTTTAGGGCAGTTTTTTTTCTTTGCTGACAGCTAGTGATATTTTTTTTTTCCTCTACAGTATTACATAAAATTTGCAGCTGCAAAGAGGAAAACGTTAGTGATTAGTAAGCCTTACTAAACAGCAACCCTGTCAGACCAACCCACAGACCATGTTCCAAAAGTTTGTCAGATCCATGTTTGGATGGAATATCTTTTTCCTCTGCAAATGATAATTTCATAATACTGAAGCACTCTGAGAACACTCTAATTCAGTCTGCAACTGCTTGGACCCCATTTTTACTTCTTCCAAAACTGTGTTTTCCAGAAATCTTTGCCAAAGCTTTTCTAGTCAGATTTACATGACCAGGGCAGGGAGTGAGGGTGGGAGGAATCTCTTTCAGGAATAGAAATTCAAGTTGCTATACAGCCCTGTTTGTCACCTCCTTGGGATAAGGAGAAAAGGGAGCAAAGGAAGACGTCTTTGATACTTTCCATGAAAAATCTCTCTCACTGCCCAACATAAAATTACTGGGGAGAGAAGGGGAAGGAGATGCCCAAAATTATCAACCAATTTTGGATGAGCAGGGCTTTAAATTTCTACTTACAATTCCATTTGCAAAGGAGCAGAGGATTCCCAAGGCAAACAGTCCTAAAAGGGGGCCACCAACCATGCCAAAAATGCTGAGAGCTGCCTAAGGAAGGAAGAGAGTACATTACCAGGTGCTATGCAACAAAGTTAAAGCCTCCAAACAATACGGCAAGAAAGGAAGATGTTGAGAATGAAATTACAAGGTTTGTTTTAACTGGTGTGTACTCAGCTGGCAGGACTTGATATGGTTACGTAAGCGCTTAAAGCAGAACCTGAGCTGTGGGGCTGTTAGAGGCCAGTATTCAACAAAGACTAAAAACTATTGCCATAATGGTATCCACCAGTTATTGTCTTACATAATTAATTCTGGGTCATTTAACACAGGCATGAAAAAACAGTCTGACACCTACCTGCAACAAGGCTCCCAGGAGAGATGCTACTGCAGCCATAGCGATGCAGACTCCACCATAGAATAGGCCTATGTGGGAAAGACAGAACAATGCATAAATCTGTTGAGGTTTGAAAATCACTAATGGAAATGTTTCTGTCTAACCCAGCATGGCCCCTGCCTTCTCCAAAACAAACCTGATAGCATCTGGAGTTTTTTGAAGAGAGCCTGAACTGGCCGAAAGGTCAGGTTTCTGTTTACCTTAAAAGAAGATCATGCAAATTTGACAAAATCCTCTTCCTGTATATTACTAAAGATTAGCTACTAAATGGCAGCCATGTGAATTAGCCAGTGGCAATACCACACCTACTGTTTGTATTTCTCAGCTAATATCATGTGTCATAGTCCTTATTTTGAAGGAATGACTTTTGCTTCTCACTCTAGTCCTTGGACCAAGAAAATAAATGCTGGCAGATTACTTGGAGCTGGTGCCATGACAAAGAACATCCTGGGACATCAGGACGTATTGTTTCTTCCCAGGATACATAACACTGGCTTTTTTGTTTTTCCACTTCTCTACCCCCGCTGAGTTTAACTGCCCAAGCAATAGGTTAATCTCATGGTTTAATGTGATGTCAGGCAACTCATGATAAGATCAACATCTTTGGCATAAACATTGTTTTCAATAATGCTTAAGAAACTGCTGTCAGGTGAAAACATTTCAAATATTTTACTTGTCACCTAAAAGCATAGAATGGTTTGGGTTGGAAGGGACCTCTAAAGGTCATCTAGTCCAACCACCTTGCAGTAAGCAGGGACATCCTCAACTAGAGCAGGTTCCTCAGAGCCTCATCAAGCGTCACCTTGAATGTCCCCAGGGATGGAGCCTCCACCCCACCCCTGGGCAACCTGTTCCAGTGTTCCACCACCCTCATAGTAAAGAACTTCTTCCTAACATCCAATCTAAATCTACCCTTCTCTGGTTTAAAACCATTGTCCCATGTCCTATCACTATGTGCCCTTCTAAACAGTCCCTCCCCAGCTTACTTGTAGGCCCCCTTCAGGTACTGGAAGACTGCTGTAAGGTCTCCCTGGGACCTTCTCTTCTCCAGACTGAGCAACCTAACCTCCCTCAGCCTGTCCTCATAGGAGAGGTGTTCCAGCCCTCTGATCATCCTTGTGGCCCTCCTATGGATCCACTCCATCAGGTCCATGTCCTTCCTATGCTGAGGGCTCCAGAGCTGGATGCAGTATTCCACGTGAGGTCTCGTCAGAGCAGAGTAGAGCAGCAGAATCACCTCTCTCTATCTGCTGGCCACACTTCTTTTGATGCAGCCCAGGATGCGATTGGCCTTTTGGGCTGCAAGTGCACATTGTTGGCTCATGCCCAGCTTCTCATCCACTATAACCCCCAAGTTCTTTTCTACAGGACTGCTTTCTATCACCTCATCCCCTCTCTATTGATAATGAGGATTGTTCCAACCCAGGTGCAGGATCCTGCACTTGGTCTTCTTGAACTCCATGAGGTTCACCTGGGCCCGCTTCTCCAGCCTGTCCAGGTCCCTCTGGATGACATCCCATTCCTCCGGTGTATCAACAGCACCAGTCAGTTTGGTGTTATCTGCAAGCTTCTTGATGGTGCACTTGATCTTGTTATGTTATTGATCAAAATATTAAACTGTACTGATCCCCGTATGGACCCCTGTGGGACACCACTTGTCAACGATCTCCATCTGGACTTTGACCCATTGACCACTACCCACATGCCACCAGTTTGCTTTGCTCACTGATACGTGCTATGACACCATGTTGGGACTGTATTTTTTCCACGCTTACTACAAACACTGTCTTGGGCTACATCTGCAGCTGGTGGCAGACAGTACAACTAGCAGAGACAGCAATTGCATGTCAGAGATTTTAAACCATCAGCCCAGCCTAGTTCTGACCACTGTCTTTAAGCTACATTAAACAGAGAAGCGAAACAGACTGAGAGTCTGAGTATATATCAGAGAAGGTGTGATGTTTTTCTGGAATGTTTTGGGACACAATGCTATTGCTTTCATATTGCTCAGTTCAAAAGGTTTGTTGCAAAATTGTTTCCTATACTTATTTTTGACAGATGAAAGAAAAATACCAGGTGTTTCAGTCAGACATTTGGCTTCATGGTATTGTGAATCGATACTGAATACAGATGCAGTGCATGTTTCCTGCTTGAAGTTCAGACAAGACAGCTTCATTTTTCCCTATGCTCACTTGAAATAGCTTGTCCTTCATTCTGTGTAAAACCTATGCAGCTGATCTCATCTCCCCCAAGAACTGCATCAGTGTAATCCTGTTGGTGTGAGTGTGCTTACTCCTGACTTATGCTGACCTCAGTGAGACCTGAATCAAGCCCTCCCTTTGTAAAGCAAAAGTAGAAAAGGTATTTTCCAGACATACTCATCCCCATGGAAATCCATGACAGCTGCTTTTCAGAGAGGGATCTGAAGTATGGCTTAATGAGGTCTTCGACAGTCACAGCAGCCAGAGCATTGATGCTGGAGGACACTGTACTAAAGGCAAGATTTATAATTTTTTATCTTAGAAGCTGAAATGATAGAAAACAAATAGGTTACTGGCAGAGATAAATTGTCACTGTCTAGAACTGTGTCAGAAAACTAATGTTTTCTGCTGTGTTGGATGAAATAACTTATTAATCTAGGTGATGCAGTTAATAGCTTACAAAAACTATTTAAAATAATTGTTCTTAGTGAAGACAAGGCAAATTTTGATTAAAAGATGGGCCAGGAGAAATTGATGAAATTATCTGTTGCATATGTCTAAGTTGTAAACACTACTGGTTTGTGTGACACCTTCACAAATGATCTACACAGTGTATAAATGGGTAGGTGAAATTTCTATATGCAGATCATTGATCACTTTGAATGCACCCTCAGAGGAGGATACAGATAATCTAATTATAGTCACCTAAAACTTAGGCATCTAGTCCAAACCGAACTATCCCAGGCTCCCTATGGGGTGAGAGAAACCAGCACTCTTAAGGCATATTCAGAAGATCTTGTGTCTATATCTGCTTTAATCCTGCAAGCCACCAGCTTTTTCTCAGTGTGTGAAAAACAAATATCCTGGCTGTTCCCTCTGTGAAGCTACAAGTACTCAGAACAGCAACAAAAAATATTGTTTTGAGGTCACATTCTTATGTTTCCTCATTTTTATCTGCTTACTATTGTTCAGAGCCTTCCTCAAGAAAGGTGATGTTTCCTTGGAAAGCTAAACAAAATACGCCCCACTATGGGACAGAGGGGGATTTATTTATCTTCTTCAGTAAAAACATATAGTGATTGTTGTTTTCATGGGGCTTATTCAAGACAATTGGAAGTCCAGGAACTCTTTTGTAAATGAGTCTCTAAAGACCAGGGATGACGAAGGGGAGATGGCTTTAAAGTTATACAGGTTCAAACCTGGAAAACTAAAGATGAGCAGTAGGAAATTTCCAGAAACTGTAGCTATTTTGTGTAACCACTGATTTATAAGACATTTAATTTTATAAGACATTTATAAGACATTTAATTCCTATAGCAGAGGGAAAGCTCTTTCCTAAAAGCACAGAGAGAAGAATTTGTTTGTGCTCTACATTCTGTGTGGGTAGCTGTTTCCTCATGTTGCTAGTAGGGAACTCTAAAGAGCTTTTAGTCCTAGGACCTCAGAATACCACTGATGGAAACTGTGGATTTTTAAGCTGCATCAGCAAAGATCTTATAGTGTTTTATTTTTAAAGAACAAAAATTAACTAGACAAAGAAGTTAAATGCAAAAAAAATTAGTAAAAATGCAACTTTTGAGCTTACAAAAAAAGTTTAAAAAAAGACACTAGGTTCCAAATTAATAAATTACCTTAATGTCCCACTGTAGGCACTAGCCACAAAAAGCCCTGGCACTCCTGGAAAATCATGGAGAATATCCAGCACCAGATATGGCATTAGCTGAAAAATTCAGAGAGTAAGAAACATTAGTATTTTGCCCCAATTTTTCTCTGTCACCATATTATTTTTGTTCTAGTCTTCTCACTGGCATTCTGCCCAGCTGTTGTAATTTTGATTGTCCTACCTTGGACTATTTATTGGTTTTCTATAGAGAAAACCCATCCTAAAACATACACTTGAGATGCAGCAAAGTTTGTTTAGACTACATAGCAGTGGTGAGCATATAGCTGTGACATCAGGCTTGGTTTCCAGTGATGATGGTGTAGGAAGCTAGTGCTGAGCAGCAGGTAGTCTATATTGTACACCTCTCTGTTGGGTCTGGGTACCACAGTAGATGATTATGTCTGCTGTTGACTCCACAAAAAGGTTTTTAGATACAGTCAAATAACCTCAGGGTACCTGAGAACAATTTCTTTATTGGAAACCATGTATCATTTGTTGACCTTTGCAAGATCTGAGTACTGGAGAGAGAAATACTAAGATTTTTCTTCCTGTGAATCATTTTTTTTCCCAGATAAGTTGGCCTTTTTAGTATCTTCCTTCCAGTTTCCACCAAAATAATTTGACTGACAGGAACAACTTAATTCCCTTCATATTTCCACCTTGAATTTTGTATCTCATTTTAGTCTACCCTTAAAGACCAGGTGGTCCTGCATCAGGTACTTCATTGCCTATGCTCTTCTGGATTTCTAGCTATTGTCCATGGGGCATTATCCAGAGCTTATGATTATCCCAGGCATAAACACATACCATTTCCTCGGGCCCTGACTCTGGTCAGTCTATGGGCTCTCGGACCTCTTGCTCCTCAGGTAAATGGCCTATTCAGGGAGAGGCTGCTGTCAGTTATAAGGCGGTTTCTCTTCAGCATGGTACAACTTGGTTTGATTGCCCAACTCTCCTCTGAAGGAGGGAAGGATACACCATCACTGGTGAAGAACTACTTGCTGGTAGCCTTCTTCCAGAGGTATGCTTTGGCCATGAGTATGTTCCGAATCTGAAAAGGCTTTTGCCTCCCTTGGCACAGAGGTTGGGTGATATAAAGCATCTTGCCAGGACCAGCAGTTGCTCTTTCAGCTGTCCCTCCTTCCCTCACTTCTCTCTGAAGCACTGTTTCTGAACTGCAATGCTGACACTCCCAGGCCAGTTTGGGGTGAAAAACCCAAATAGCTGCAAAGGTGGGTGGACTGAGTGCTCTCCATGTTGTTACTTTCATTACCACCCTCCTTGCCTGGCACTGAGAGTCCAGCAGCTCTGGGACAGCTGGGGGACACTGGGATTGAACAGTGCTGAGGATGAGTCTGCTGCTTTCTTCAGGGTATTCCCTCCTGCTATGGTCTCAGCTTAATCCCTCTGTTACAGACACTGATATGGGACTCAGGCATGTTGTTATTCCCAGCCCCCTGCCTCTTGAACCCTCTTTTCTGGTTGTTACGGCTGCAGAGGAAAGGTGCTCCCTCACCACCTTCCCCTGAAATGTGGGGCACTACCTGGTCAAGTGCTGACACCTGCTTTGCCGTCCATGGGTCGCAGTCCTTGTAGATGGAGTAAAGGGCCAAGCCACACAGTGTCGCACAGGCCAGTATTGCCCAGAGGCCCACAAGGTTGATGTAGAGGGACCTGTACCAACAGGCAGAGAAACATCATGTTAGAGCTTGACATCCCACAAGACCCTGCTGGGGCCAAGTGAGGAAGTGCCTGCACCAGCACAGCAGAGACCTCCCCGTGGGTGGCTGCCTGCTGTAAAGGAAGCCACGATACAGCTCCCAGCATCTCACCTGGTGTGAGATCATGTTTTTAAATATACAAATTACACTTCTGGTTTTGGTGGTAGGTCTGAGTGCCCATCCCCTGTCCAAGTCTGCTTGGGAGATGATGGGAGAGATACAGGAGCAATCCCCACATTTCATCATGTGTGTGAGTTCTACACTGCAGGCAGCTGGCAAGAAGATGCTCTTTCCCCTTTGCCACACCCCTTGGTAAAGATGAACCCCGCACAGATTTGTAAGGCGGGGTGCCCCAGATCAAAGTGTGGGGCACCTTTTAGTCAGCACCAGCACTCCTTCGCCTCTGGAGCTGGAGCGCTGTGCTTACACAATGCTGGAGTTGGACTTGTAAAGCAACAAATCCCCCATTTCCTCCCAGGACAGTCTCCATGAGAAGCATCAGTGAGACACTGGGACCTGGAACCTGGTCTGGAGCCACCTACAGCTGCCACTTCCAGAGAGCAGGGGGTTGCCACTGACACCAGGGTTTCCTCTTTAGTTACTAAAAAATTTGGAGCTTGGTATGGTCCAGTAACCTCTGACATGCTGACAGGAGCTTCAGCTAATGCTAAGAGCAGAAATGCGTTTTCATGAGGCATTAATGCTATTTTTGCCACACACAACAGGCACCCTTTATTGGTAGTGAAAAAAAAAAATTGTTTTCATCCAGTTAGAACTTTTCCCTTCCATCTAACTATCCAACCTTCTCAGACATTTCTCAGTTCTTGATTACTCCTGTTTCACAAAGTTCTTCTCACCTAGGGTGGTCACCATAGCAAAATTATTGGCAAGCAGAATATAAACTCTCAAAATATATCTGTATGAATAAAAGTCAATTTACACATAGTAGGGGAAACTCTACATTTATGCTTTGTATTTGTAATTAGGAGTGGTCTAAACACAGAACCAGCAGCACTTTCAATTTCTCTCTAGAATAATTTAGTAACAATTAAGTGGTCCTGTTCTTACAAATGCTTATGTATTGGTTGAATGTCTTGCAGTCATTTAGTTGAATCTATTCATGCATTGGCATAATATACCCTGATATAAGGCACTCAGGCTTGGAGGCCCACCAGCTTGATGTAGAGGGACATGCACCCCCACACACAGAAACACCATGCACAAAAATTAGCAAAGAGTTAAATCTACCTGACTCATTTGAACAGACATAATAGCAGTATTAGACTATAGGAAAGATTAGAGGTCAAGACAAACACATTGAAGCAAAAGAAATTGTTTGTCTGAATCTGGCAATTCTTGTTTTAAACTGTGTCAGTGTTTGACAGTGAAAAGAAAGCTGTCTTTTTCTTCTAATTTACATCCCGGCTCATGGTACACCCTGTGACTAAGCACTGGAGTATAATAATTGTAGCACTATAGGAGGAAGGTGTGCCCGTTAAATCTGGGTGAGTAACATGGGGTGGAGTTTGGGTGAAGTAGGCACTGTGACTGAGTGAGGCTTATTTTCAGTTGTTTGTTTCAGGCTGGCTGTAAGATTTTAGCACTGAAGCATGCCAGATGGTGACCTTGAAAGGGAAGTAGAGAAAAATGTGTTAGTAGCCCACTAACTTCTGAAAGTGTAGCTCTCCTGCTCTGAGTGCCTTCACCATTCATATATGAGTATTATGTTCAATTTGCCTAACTATTGTCTGAAGATGGCAGTATGTGCTCCTGCCTACTGGCATGTTTCTTGAATCAGGTGAAATCCTTTCCCAAAGCCTGAGAAAATTCCTACTCTTGTGTCACTGTTAAAGGATTTCCCAAAAACTGCAAGTTGAGGTCTGTGAAAGAATTATTTTCTCATCTCTGATTTATTATTGTGCTGTTTCTTATAAAGCCTTACAGTAAATGTCATGAGGGTACAAAAATCTATTACTTTGATGTGATGACATTTTACATTTCCATGTACAGGTTAAATGACAAGATCATAGAATGCTCTTGGTTAGAAGGGACCTTCGAAGGTCATGTAATCCAACCCCCCTGAAGTAAGCAGGGACATCCTCAACCAGATCAGGTTGCTCAGAGCCTCATCAAGCCTGAAAAGCTTCATCAAGCCTGAAGAAGATGTGCAGGTAACATAAACTACATAGGTACCACAGAATGGCAGTGTTTATACTTGTGACAAGCTGCAGCCATTATACAAAATTATGTCTTCCTACAGGGGAAATACCTGGCACAAGCAAGATGCCATAGAGTCCAACCACCCACGCCAGCAGGATAGGACTCTACTGATTAAGGCTGTGTCACCACTAGTATAGTATGAGCTATAAATCCCATCCAAACCACTCCAGAACCAGGTAGCCTCCACTCTTGGTCAAAGCTGCTGCAACAGCTCAGAAAATCTGCCCAGAGCTGCCATGGTGTCAGATTCCCCTTGGCCACACTCTGCTTCTGGGACACCCTGGAGGTGTCCCTTCTTACAAAGAAGGCAGGTAGGATGTGAAAGAGGAACACAGACCTAAGAGGTGCAGGTGCTTGGGAAGAACAGTCTAACTGGCACACAAATCTGGTACAATGTATGCAGCTGGTTTCCTATATGCAGTCATGCCAGGCAGCATTACAGATGTGGAATGCACCTCCTGTCTCTGCAGTGCCAGGAACCTGGAACCCAGCCACATGCCAGAAGTTGTGGATAAGCCATGTGGTGTATTGGAGATGTGGCATGATAGGCTGGAGATGAGCATCAGCTCGTTCCTGTCTGCAGCATAAATGTCTGAAAAGTAGATTTTCTTTATTGCCATAACCAAAATAGTTCTAAATTGTGTATGCTTTTGTGGATATTTGGCTAAATTTATCGAGTGAAATCCTTCATAAAACTTCTCTGTATGTGACTGTATTATAGCATTTACAGGGACTATAGTATGATGTGCATGTATATATTTCTCCTATAAACAGATTTTATGAGCTTGCTAATAATTCTTAAATCCTGAGTTGTGAACTACTGGAATGATACTAAAGGTAATAGAGTTAGTAAGCAGACACCATTCTAGAGCAAAGGCTGATTAGAAATGTTTACATTCAATGAAAGCAGAGCTCTCTACCAGTTTCTATAGTGAATTTGTAAAAAAAAAAAAAAAAAAAAAAAAAGTCATGATTATTATGAAAACAAAATATAAGATTCCTCAGCAATTTTATCTCTCAATAAAACACTTCTGCATTTTTCATGCCTATACTCATGGCTATGGAAAAATCCTTTAGTCTTTATTTCTGCAAAATTCCCACACAATGATTTAGGTTTAGTAAAGTAGCAATTCAAAATGTTGTCTTGATGTGGCTTCAGCACAAGCACTACATTATTTGGTCTTTAGGTTGCACATAAACTTAATGTAGCTATGTGTATACAAGATACTGGCACAGGGAAACATTTTAGCACAAAATTCAATGCCAGAGCAATTATTTCTAATGCAAATACCAGTATATTTTGTGCCAATTTGTCTACTACCCAGCCTACCAAACAGAAAGCAGAAGTTGTTACCCTTTACAAAGGGGTTTTATATAGACAAAAAACATTCCTTAAAAAACAAATCACCCTTATAAAGAACAGTCACTGAGAAATTCAGACACTGAGTAACTTATAGGCAGACTTACATTTTTGCATGGAACCTGCTTTTGCATGCTATGTATCGCTGTACTTGAGACTGGTTGACCCCATATATGCCAGTCCATGTGAATGTCCCACCTATAACAATTGTCCAGAAGGTGTGCCTTTGCAATGGATTGGGATTAAAGCTACAATGAGAGGGAAAAGAGAAAACAAATTCAGAATGTGAAAGTCTTCTCATTATGAGAAGACCTTAATGCTTAGGAGAAAAACTTTCCCCATACTTGCTCTAATACAAACTCTCTTTATTTCACCAGATTTTGAACATTCAGATACTGCAACTTTACAGAAATCATGGAAAGCAAATCTTAAAACTCAGAGCTGAAATCATGATCCAGTGAAACTCTGATCTGTCCAAAGGTGGAGTCTATCTGATTTATTTGCCTATAAACTACGGTCGTAAGTAAAGCTATTATGATGCCTGTGGCTGTTGTGATGAAATGATGTTCCAGTAAAAGTTTAATATGCCTGCATATCTAGAGAGACATCAGCCTCACACCAATATAAAGGTGTGTTTGCATGCCCAGCATTTGTGGGCAGGGCCTCTGTAAAACATTTTGCTGGTTTAGCTCTAAGTGAATAAAAGATTTTAGATGGCCATAAATAATTATTTTCTTAAAATTACACCTTAATATAGCAATTAACTATGCTTATCTTAGTGTAATGTTATTTCACATATTACATGCCTTTATTCCTTTTCTTTTTCCATCTCTGAACTTTATGACTGGGGAAAGAAGCAATGCAGTATAACCACTGCAAATCAGTCAGATATTGGAAAAAAAAAAAAAAAGACTGTTCACTAGAAGAAAAAAAAAATCCACAGATTAATTATTTACTGAAGAACTCAGTGAAGAATTTTACAAAACAATGTGATTAATACTGTAAACTTATAGACAAAAGGACAAAAGCTAATACTTGGACTAAACTTCCACTAATAACTGGGTGAAGTTTCTCAGAGGAATCACTTATTCATCAAGAGTACAGTAACTTTTTTTTTATCTAAAGTGGTTTTTGATTCAACATTGTCTGAATATTCTTGACCTTGCAAAATGACATTTTTAGGCTATGATTAGTTACAGTAACAGAGTATAAAATACTCTTTAATTTTAATTTTTATTTCTAGGAAAAGAAAAACATGTCTCTTTTTCAGAGTAGACAAAAACTATTATTTTTCCATTTGTTTTGTTTCAGTAGCTGAAATGCCAAATCAGCTGTTTGCAAATTGTAAGTATAAGTACAACTGTACTCTCCTATTCACCAATCACTTTCAGTGGAATCCAAAATGTATCCTTAAAACACCTATCTGTCAAAGTAAAAAGGTTTTTCTCGACAGGATTTTTGCCTGATGTAAAAACCTAAAAAATATCCCTCAATCTAGGTAAGCTTGTTTAAAAATATATAAAAATTAGGTCACAACTTCTCCCCTCCTCCTCCTTCAGTAGCAATTTAATTTCACAGCTAGTCACATGGGCTCTATTTGTAGGAATAAAGAGGCACATCATCTGCAAGTACAAACTTACTCCCAGAAGTTTAATCTTCCTCCATAGTAGGAATCATTTACAATGCGTCCAATTCCCTCCTGAACCACCACAGCTCGTATAATCACAGATGAAAACCCAGCGACCATGATTCCAACCTGGAAAACGTCTGTCCACACCACTGCCTTCAGACCACCCTGCATGAGGAACAGCACATATCAGGTACAACAGGGCAGCAGCACATTTGCGCTGCACTGACATTCAACTAAGAGAAATGTTACTATCTGTATCATGCATAATAGATGAATTTCATCTTCTTTAATAGAAACAATTCAGTATTGGAGTGTTTAGGAATTGCATCCTGGTGTTTAGGAATTGCATCCTGGAACCTATTTAGGGCATCCTGGCCCTTTTTTGAAGGACGCTAGAATTTATGCTGTCTATACATGTAGTTTAATCCAGTACTGCCTTCATCACATAACCTAACTCAGAAGTCTGTATCAAAAGATAAATTAGCAGACAGTGCTATCTTACATATATACAGTTCCACTAATTCCAGAAGGCATACCATTCATATGAATAAAAAAACCCATGACTTAAGACAACATATACAAATAAATTTGTCACTGAGGTTCCATTTAATAATTTCTAGACACTTGGTCAATTAACAATCTAAAAACTGATCTGTTCATGTGGTACTTGCTATTTTCAGCGGCTTTGTTCAATAATAGACAGAACTATTCTAGTTGCAGTAAGCAAGTGCATGACAAATTACACAGCTAAACCCTACTAGATTAGAAGAAAAGTCAGCAGAGGATTTTTAGAAAGTGAAATCTGTATTTGTGATGCTCTTTCAGCAACAACAGAAGTTTGAACGTATCAAAACTGAAAAGGTTTGAGTCACATAATGACTACATCCAGAGCTGTGGCCCTGTGGCTACAGCTATGCTGTGAAATGTACTCCCATGGGGTAAGTAGCCATTAGGCTACTTTTATACATTCCATATTTGATGTGAATGGTGAGACAGGCAGAGATTTTTCTCAGACAAAGGGCCCACGTACCAGTGTGCAGTAGAAAGTGCAGACCACACCGGTAGCTACCACTGCACCCCACAAGTCAAAGCCAGTGACTGAAAAAGAAGGAAATGGCACCAATGTGAATGAGGCACTGGGGAGAAGAAAAATGAAGGTTATTTTTTCACCCTTAATTTGGTTGCTGGAAAAAAAAGAGAAATAAGTTAAATGCAAAAGTAGAGTTAAAAATGTCAGTGAAAAATCTAGTGTGTCTAAACCAGGGGCTTCACCCCAACCAGTTCTAAAAATGAAACAGCTGTTACAGGACTGGAAACTGCTAAAACATTAGATATATTTCAGGATCTAAGAAGCTATTTGTCTTTAGCGTGAATGCTTCCAAACAACACATCCAATATGTTTGTAAGCCCCAACTCAGGAAGGTTTTAAAATACATGTCCTTCCTTGAAGTGCCTGGGTAGTCCCACAGAGTCCTTAGGCAGGGATTTAAGCAAGTGAACACCATGAGGATGCTCCATGGAGGCAAGGTGGTTCAAGCACGGCCTGAAAGAAATGTGTCAGGCTAAAAGCCTTTGCTTTATTCTTGCTTTTAGAGAAACGCAATACTATGTCTATACCAGACAACCCTATGCTGTGGTTGACATACAGGCTGTCACTGCCGCATCTTGGCATGCTCATGTGCTGCTAGGCAGGGCACTTGGGAGCCCCCAAACAGATAGGTCAGGCTAAAGAGAAACACTGCAATAAAACTAATGAAAAACATTGCTTCTAATGAAGAGCCAGCTAGTTCATAGCTTGGTTTAGCAGTATTTGCAGGGCAAATATAAACAAGGACATCAAACCTGTGGGACTTAATATACCAGAGGAGACCCATGTAGACAGTGTTATGTTTTTTCTTCCTTTTTGTTCAATGAACAAGCAAAAAAGAAACCCCAACAATTGTGATTTTAATTCTAGCCAAAATGATTAATTTTTATTTGCATTTTGTTATTGCCTTTTCTTGCCAAGTGGACAAATTAATTGTCAGATTAAAATTTTCATTTGGTTCCACATAAGAGTTTTTCCCCTTTAAAAATAAATGTGGTTCACTTTCAAAGCAGAGTGATTTTGAAGTAGAACATCAAAATATTTAATTTCATAAATATCACAACAAACACTTTAAGTTGAAGATCTCTCTGCTGTTGACTTGGTTTACCTGGCAAAACGACAGGCTGAGTTAAACAGTTCCAGGTAGCCCAAATCTGTATTTACAGAACTTTTCCCTTGCTCTCCTTTCAAAGAAGAGCACTTAACCAGGGGATTTAAATGTGTGTTGCCTTCAAAATTTATTTACACCTTCTTAACTTTTCTGAACATAGCCATTACCTAAGGATGAGAGGTAAGTGAGATCAGGTTTTCCACTCGAGCCTCTTCTATAATTCCTTACAGGTAGGGATTAAGGGATTAGGATTGCAAACGGTAGACATTCTATCAGAGTTCCCATCAGGAGCAACAGAAATCGTAGAACACTTCACAGTCAATCCTTGAGCTATATTTTTAGATGTGCATTACCCAAAAAAAAAAAAAAAAAAACCAAAAAAAAATTGCATACCAGTAATATATGCAGGAAAAAAATGTAAGAGTAGAAGAACAGTTGCAATATACTCATCTTACCTTGATTTAGTGCTAAAGCTGGAGCATAAATGACAATACCAGTGTATAAAGTCTAGAAGGGGAAAAGAGATAGAAGATCAAAATAAATGTAATTCCTGGAAAGGTAATAGCTTTCTGAGATTAATTCCTTTCAGGCATTCTTGCAATCTATATTTCCAAAATTCATAACTGTTGAGAAATAATTCCAATTATTAGAAGATGAATGTATTGGACTAATCAGCACTGCAGTCTAACAGCCTAGTGTTCTTAAAATAGATACCAGGAACTCTTAAATTCAAAATCCCTCCTTGGCTTCTCCTGGCTTTTGTAATTACCTTGTTTTATTGCTTTAAAACTGCAGTCATATGGTAGAAACAAGAACAAAAGGAACTTGAAAAGGTTTCCCAAGGAATTTAATTTTCTGTCTTGGGATCAATATGCCTCTCAGTATGCAACTATAACATATGGGAGTAAGAACAAAAACCACAGCATTAGTTATTATGGACAGTATTATAAAGAATTACACTCCTCTAAGATGAAGCCATGCATGATTATCGGCAGATTTGTATTTTCACTCGATACAGTAAAGAGAAAGAAAAATCAAGGAGCTACTGCACTTTTGTGGACAAAATGGGATTCATATGCTGACATCCTCTATAATGTCTTTGTCTGTATTTTTTAATCCTGTCTGGTTTTTTACCACTGTTATTACTGCCTTGTACTACTAGGACAAGTTCAGCTGTGACATGGTTCAGAGGAGTACAGCTTGCAATGTGCAGACTACTTCTGTGAAGGTCAGTGGTCTTGAATCAAAGGATCTAAACCACAGTAAGGTTCTGAGCTAACTTGCATCAGCTTTCCATGGCTGAACTCTGACACCCTGATTTACAGAGATGGGGCTTGGACATGGAAAAGCAGCAGAATCAGACATCATCCAGTATTCAGGAACCCTTTGCCCTTCCTGCAAGTGTGAAGTCTGCCCTAGGCACAGGTGACAAACCAGAGCAGGATGGCTAACCACTGGATTACTTGCTGTGGCTTTTGAACAGGTCAAATCCAGTCCCCGTGGTGGAGCTCTGCCACATGGCCAGCGGCTATGCTGGGGATAGAGCCAAGAGGTAAGTGGACTGAGTAGTAATCCAGTTGTGGGAGGAAATTAGTACAGAGTTGCCGCTTCAGCCAGCATGACCAGATTGCCCTGGCCTCTTTCTGCACACCCGCTACAACCACATGCCAGAAAGGATGGCAGGGCTATTGGGGAAATAGTTATTCTTGCCTCATGAACTATTCCCCGCTTCTGTGTGCGCATGTTTGTTCCTCTTGGTGCCATGAGTCCTCTCTAGGGTTTCATATATAGCTTTCACATGTAGCAGAGAAACACTTACAGATCTTTAGTTAACTTCCTTGAGCACATAGTATAGTTATTTTTCTGATCTTTTATAGCAAAGGGTGTGCTTGGCTTGTTCCGACATGCAACTGTGATGTCTTCATATATGCTGGTGAAACAGTGTCAGGATTCACACATGATAGTACACCACCTTTCCTATGGGCTTGTGCTTCTATAAATGCTAGCTAAGTAGCACCATTCAGATAAGTAATTAGCATTGCATTGACAACCACCTTACTGGGGCAAGTGTGATTGCCCTGTAACTCCTGGTTAAATATACAAAAATGGACAAAAAAACAAGCATGTAATTTGAAAAGCTTTCTGATTATATATTCATTCTTGCTTTGAATTCCCCCAAAAGTCCACTTCAAAACTGTGAAAAGAATACATTTTTGTTTCTGGTGCATTTGGCACACACTCAGTGTACACTTAAAAGCTGTCATCTCATACTGACTCCCCAATTGGACTGGATACAGCTAACAGCACCAACAATAATTTCAGGGACTGCTTTAGTTTAACATTACCCAAGGCAGTAACTTTCTACTTCTCAGTTTTCAGACACACAGCTTTTTTCCAGTAGTGGTGGTGCAAACCCTTGTGCAGTAAATAATAGCTCCTGACAGCTTGTTTTGTCACCTTTCACAGACTCTTGAGAATGTGTCAGACTCCCAGAATCCATGCACCAGAGGACGAAAACTGCTGCTGTAGATAACTGGTGCATGTTTACATTCTGAACTCATTGTGGGTTTCTCCAGCCAGCAGGCAACCAACTGCTACCCTTCAGTAAAGGGTTGCTCATCTCTTGGCATGGAACTGACACCAAGTGACTCCTCTGGGTGCTCAACAATGCACACAGAGACCCAAGAGGCAGGTAACCCTGCATCTGCTGCCCACCTCGTTGCTTTGGACCAGAAAGAGCTTTGTTTCTCCCACTCCCAGACACCCTTGCACTGTGGTAAGCTCATCAGCCTTTCAGAGAAAACAGTTACACTGAGCTGAAGAATCCTGGTGGTTACAAGGACCACTGAACAGCTTTGAGGTTTACTTGCCGTTTGTATAATGAAGAGGACTGTTCCACAGAGGCGTAGGTATTTATTAAATCGAAGCTCTAAATACTGCAAAAGAGAAGAAAAAAACAGAAGTTTATCTCAAAACTTGGCACTATTGATAGGACTAGAATGAAGTGATGAGCAATACAGAAAGGACATAGTGTTGTTATATTTTCATGATGGCCAAAACTCCCAGAGCCATCTTGATTGATATCTCTTTCAGCTTGATTTGATATTTCTTTACAGACCTTACCCCTGGGTAATAACACATGGGCAAGTGAAGTAGACATAAGCTAGTCAGTATACAATGGAGTCTGCAGGATGGAAACTGGTGCTACCCAACTGCCTCAAGGCACTCAATAGACAAGGAGATGTGCACTGTGACCTGGAAAAGACCAGCATGTTTACCACAGAACCACCGAGTATTCCGAGTTGGAAGGGATCCATGAGGATCATTGAGTCCAACTCTCAGCTCCACACAGGAGTACCTAAAAGTTCACAGTGATGTACCAGCAAACAACAGAGCCCACTCATGTTGTGAAATCAGAGAGAAAAATAAAACATTGTGGCTATTCCCAAGCCTCAGTCAGTTTGGAAACTCTGGCATTATGTGCATCCATCTGAAATGCTGTGAGAGTGGGCAAGAGGTTTGCAGTGGTCAGTCTCTTCCTCCCATGGTGTCCTCATCTTCTGCACTGCCCAAAGCAGCTCACCATGTTCTAGCGGTAAGTGGAAATCTAGCCTTTTGCAAAACAGGAAGAAACCCTCACTCTTCTATCTAGCCTGGGACAACACAACCTCTGAATGAATTTGTCATGCTGTAGGGCAGATTTCTTCCCACCATCTGTTCTAACAACCCTCCAGAGTGTGTGGTGGTGCAAAAGGGATCTCCTTTGCCTGACAATCTTTTCAGTCAACACAGACAAACACTGAAGTATCTCAAAGTGTTTACTTGCGAATTGAGCATTTAAAATGTGACCTGTGAACATGTCCACACAAGGAAGCAGTGCTGAAACCCTGGACGGACACGAGAAGTTGTTTAATCTCTGAACTCTGTCCACAAATAGAAGATACATCTTTTATAGGTGCATTACTCTGATTTAACCCCAAGATTATCAGTGAGCTTCCAGTCATAATTATAAGTCTTTATTTAAAATAGCCCTATTTTAAGAATCATTGTAACTGGCAGTCCAAAGATTAGTAGTTTAAAACACACTGGAAAACACCCAAGATTTCTGTTGGTGAATTCTTATCTAAATCTACCAATAGAAACCTTGTTTTCAGCCTCCAGTGCTGCAACACTGCTGTTCAGTGTAATAAAATGCTAAAGACCAAAGTAGCTAGCCAAGGACTTTCATCTGCACTGATGCCCCTTTCCCAATGTCCTTTGTGAAAAAAGCAATTGGCCTCAGATCTCAAATCTGCAGGTAGGAACTATGTCCATGCAGGAAGATAAACAGGTTGCACAGACCTTCTAAATCAGAATATCCTGAGCAGATGCTTCCTCACCCCAAAACAGTCAGACTCAACTTGTGATTGTCCCATCACCCTAGATGTCTTTGCACTGCTAGCTACACCTTTAACTTACACATGGAGCTGAAGACCAGCTCAGCCATGTTTTGTTGGAAGTAAGAAAATTCTTGAAGACAGAGCACTTACTGATCTCCCTGTATAAGCATGATGGAGAAGACATTCACCAGTCCGAACAGCCTCAAGTGGAAAGGGTGTCTCTAGTAACAGCACACAGGGCTGCAGAAGGGGACTGTTGTGGCTGCACCTCTGCTTAGAAACCTATCTGGAGGGTGCATGATGTGAAAACTCTGGTTCCTATGCTAGATGCTCTCATGTTCAGCTCTTGGCATATAAATTACATATCATTAACCAATCCAGCTGCATGAGGTTTAATCCACCTGCTGAACTGAGTATATGGAGTGAGAAAACGGATCTGACATGATGCGCAGCTGAGCCAAGACAGTAGGACTGAGCACCTCCTCTCTATGGAGGTAGTGTGGGCAGACCTGGGGACAGAGCAAGTTACAACCTGCCCTTGAGAGTGTGGAGAGATGGGGCAGCACAGAGTGCAGGAGGATTTGAGGGAGGAGACTGAGAGAACACATGTATAAAGCAGGCATGAGAAGCCCCCCAGCTCCCTGAAGGCTGGGGAAGGCTCCTTCCACTCCGCCTTACCTCATAGGTGCTGGTAATTCCCAGCTTGTAGAAGACAGGCAGGAAGATCTCAGCACTGCACAGCACCACCAGGCCATAGGTGATGGCAAAGATGCAGAAGATGGCACCATAGCGGTAGATCTCAGCAGGAGTGCCCAGCACAGTGACAGCTGACATGAAGCTGGCAGTGAGGGAGAGTGCGACGGGGACGGCGCTCATGCTGCGGCCTCCCATGAGGAAGTCCTTAGATGTCTTCTGCCCACCTCCCACGCAGGCATAGTAGACCCCGATGACAGCCGAGACCAGCAGCATGGCCGCAAAGACCACATAGTCCCAGACGGTGAAGCGCCCCATGCTATCTTAGAGGCTCGCTCTCGGAGCCAAGGTTCTGCCCCAAAATCAGGGAGCAGCTGCTGCCCTCGCAGGGTCGGCACGGGGCAGCCGGCGCAGGAGGAAGGGGATGGGACCCCGGTGGGGTGCCGCAGTTCGGTGCGCCCCGCCGGGCCAGGTGCGGAGCGGAGCGGTGCCCCTCGCCGGGACAGCGGCCGGGATGCCGCCGGTCCGAGACCCTCCTCTCTCCGGCCCCGATGCTGCCTCCGGGGATGCCGGAGAACGGTCTCGGGGGACGCGGGGACAGGGTCCCACTGCACTGGGCAGTCCCCGCTGTCTCACTCCGGCGGGTTCCGACAGAGGCGGTGGCGGAAAGGGGGAAGAAACAAAGTTACTGTGAAAAACGGAGTTAAAAAAAAAGACTGTTGAGCTTATTTCTGGCCTGTAGTCAGTTATTTAAACCTCTGTGAGGTTCTTATCTAAATGTTCTAGCAGGGATGTTTGTACTGGTAATAGTAATTAATTAAGATAAAGTCTGGAGTAGTAGCTGGGCAGCAGCTAGACGGCACAAACTGCTCTTCAAGTTAAGTAATTACGGCACAAACTGCTCTTCAAGTTAAGTAATTAAAATACATAAAAGTACTAATAAGCTCAAACTGACCACTTTTAACAGTGGGGGCGTAAGCAAACTCAGGATGCTCCTGGGTTTGGAGCAGAGGCTGCGAACCAGGGACCGAGCTGGAATTCCTGGTGCTGTGCAGCTACTTTGCCACCCTGGGAAAGTCCTCCAGCACCTCGACCTCAGTACCTGCCACTTCCCCCATCTGATGCGGGGTGAGATGATGATTCAGAAGTGCCACGGGGCAGCTGGAAGTGATGGTCAGGGGCTTTTTCAAACTGAAAGCCCCTGGACTTCACGGTGTTGCCCTCGTGCTTTGGAAATTTAGTTCAACTTAACGCTGCCATGAAGAGGAGCTAAGGGGCTGGCTGCTTGCCACGGTGACCCATCCTGTGGGCTACCTGCTCTCTGCCACCTTTGGGGCCATCATGACCCCATGTCGAGCTCGCCCTGGCAGGAGGGTGGAGGGGCAGCCACGGAGGCAGGTGACATCAGTGCCAATGCACCGGAACGTGCGCCCGAGGGGAGGATTTGCACCTTCCAGCAGCAATTAGGTAAGTTGCGATTCATCATCAATCGCTTCCTGCGGTGGCAGCAGGCTGACAGTGGTGTGAAACTGCCATCCCAAGGGAGATTTTTCCTGCGGTTAGAGACCTGGAAGTCTGATCAAGCCTATGCTCATCTCAAGAGCAAGGATCTCAAAGGTGGATCTCAAAAGCAGACCTTTGGCACTAGGGCTGCTTAAAAATTGTAAGATTCTTTTCCCCAAAGAGCAGTTAGAAAAATTTATTCTCTCTGTCTCTGCCTTTCTAACTTTTCCCTAAGTCTTTATGAAATGGGAGTGGTAGGAGAGGGAGATCCTTAGCCAAATTTTTGTGAAGCAAAGTTCCCATTTAGATGTTTTTCCTCTAGAAAACAAAACAAACCAAAAACATTTGGCCAGAACAAACCCTCCAGTTTCCCAAATCTCTTTAAAAAATGCAAGCCATCGATAACACTTTCCAAAACAAAAGAGATGATTTATTTATCAAGACGTACCTATTTTCAAACGATTCCTACTATCTTAAAAGTGCTGCGAGTAACTGAAAGAATCCAGTTAATGTGAAAGAGCAGCAGAATAATCGTAACTCCCATCAGATCATTATCTATACTGCAGCAATTCTCAGAGGCAGAGATCACCTCCCTGATGTTTGCTGGAGGCATAAAACGTGTGGGCGCAGCCCTTGTTTGGGGAGGCTTTATGAAGGCTTTATGGTCTATAGGGAACAGGGCAGGTGGAGGGTGGGAATGGGAAGTGGGGAGCAGAAAGGGAGAGCGATCCACCAGATCATGCGAGCAGGTTGGTCTAGCTGTATAAAACACGTCACTGGATCACTTTGGTGGACAGTTTTTGAGCGGCACATGCAAACAAATAGCTTTCACCACTGCCAAGTAGTGAGTTATTGCCATGGAGGCAAGGTGTTGTCAAGTGGGGGAAATGACATGGCTTCTCCTTTTGGGCTCTGACAAAAGACATGCCAGGCAGCCTTCCAAGATCTGTCTGCACCGTCAGTGCAAGGAGAGATAAACTGTTATCTTGGCAGGTTTATTTTTCCATCTTTGTTCATGCTGCTTCTTCTTTTGTCCTCCCCCTTTTTTTTTTTTTTTTTTCAGCTGCCTTTTCCTTCCTTTTCCACTGTTCTTGCCCTGTTTTCTCCTGCCTCTCCGGCTGCCTTTCCCAAACTTTTCTGCAGGTTTCCAATGGCTGTGTTATCACACATCTTCTCTTCCAAGAACAACACTCAGGGATTTCTGTTTGGGGCTTGGAAAAGCCCTCACATTTATGTAGTGTGTCTGGACATTAGATAGCACTTTTTAATGGAGATCTTAATGTGCCAGAACAGGGCCAGATGTGTTTTAGCATCTTTGGTTTAATTGAGGGAAACTGAAAGCCCTGAGAAACCTATTGCTGAAGGTTGCACACAAAGCCGCGGGCAAATCCAGCAGTAGAGAAGGGGATCCCATTTTGGATGGTGCTTCCAGGAGAGAAATGCAACATGGAAAAGTCAGTGTGTCCTGGGAAGCAAATGACTCCTGAATCCACTCTGCATCTCCCAGCCTCTGGCTACATCTGAAGACAAGGGATTATTACAGCAGTTTCTTTAAGCTCCAGAGATAAAAGGAGTTGTACCACCAGCCACAAGCTGGTCTCCAGTCGCCTGACCACGCTCTTTGCCCGGAGCCAACGGTCACGTTGTTTTACTGCCTTCTGTGCCCTGATCTTTTGCCAACACAATGTTACAGCTTCAGTTGCATTCCTTTTTTTTTTTTTTTTATTTTTCTGTCAGTTGGGGTTTTTTTGTTGTAAAGATGCCACCCCCCGATTTTAATCATGCCCTGGCTGAGAACTTTTTTTCACGTGGAAAATGTTAGCAGGACACACGTTTCACTCCTGGCTGGTCCATGTGTGCCCTTCGATCAGCATGCAAAGCACGCGTGAGCTTCATTATTACGTCTTCCCACCGCCTCCACCTGGACTGAACAACTATTTCCAGCTCATACGAGCTGCTGAAATCTAATTTCATCTTTGCTTTTGCCGAAAGCAAAGAATGAAGAGAGGGAATAAACCCAGAGCCGCGCTTGCTGAACACCACTTTGTTGCCATCTGCGGCTCTGCGGAGGGAGTTTGTGCACAGGAGGCTGACAGGAAACCAGCAGCTTTTCCAGGAAAAAAAAAAGCCCTGTGTCCTGTGTGCTGGTCTCGTTGGCTGCTAGCTGGTGGATTGGAAAAAAAACACCTCCTCTAAACCCCAAAGCTACTTCTGACAGCGACAAATCATTAGCTTGGAGCCGGTCTGCAGCATGACAGAATCAGCTTGAGGAGGGGGAAAAAAACCCAAACCTCTGTCTTGACAAGCGTGTTAGATTTTCAAGGGAAGGACAAATTGTTGTTGAGAAAACCAGAGAGAAGTGAGAGGACTGTCAGACTGGGTTAAAAATAACTACCTGGGTATTATCTCCTCACACAGGAGTGTCTGCACGACTGCTGTGTTTACACCACGTCAGTCAGGCCACGGTTGTGTTGGAGGTTACTGTAAATTAAAGCCATAGGCAGGTAAGCTGGAAGAGAAGTTTTCAAGTGAGGATGCTCCCATGGGTCTAGAAACAGGTGATGAGGAGGGAAATGTCCCCATGCTGCAGTGTGGCAGCTGACCAGGCACAGGGGGGACTGCAGTCACTGGCTGCCCGTGCTGGGGATGCTCCCCTGGGAGATGGCCCCATGGGTGCTGGCATGCTGCTGGCATGGATGCTCCCATGGGAGATGGCTGCTGGGTGCCCTTGGTTTGGAACTGGCGGCCCTCCAGTGTGGCTGGGAGCTCAGTACCACCATGGGGGCTCAGCTCCATCCTGCTCTGGGGTTCTTGCAGGGACAGGTGAGTCCACTGCTGGAGGATGGGATGACTGAGCAGACTGGGGGTACTGGAGGTGGCTCCAGCTGATGTACCCTCCATCCATCTCCCTTAGAGCTATTTTTTAGTCTCTTTTTACAGAGGAGAACTGAAGTAGCGATGCCCTGGAGGTGGGTGGCTTGCCCTGCTGCCTATACACACACCCACCTTGGCCACGGTGCAGCTCCGGTGCAGTTCAGGAGCTGCAGCCCCCAGTTTTTCTCCCACTTCCAGTTCCAGTTATGGAAAACACCCACAAACTTCAGAGATGGCTTCTGGCCAAGAGCTGTTGCTGGGACAAACCGTTCGCAGTCTTGCTGTCTAACACAGCCCTCTCACCACCTGAAAATACCTGACGGTCCAGACTCGTGCCTTGAAGGAGGCACTAAACTGTAATCTAATTGATAACCTGAACTCCAGCAAGTCCATTTTAACAGTGACCTGCAGTGTCTGCAAACAGACCTGCAGACTGGGGGAAAGGAGGGAGGCAAGGCAAAAGAAATAAAGTTGGATAAATATTTGCTCTGTGGCATCTACCAGAGAAATTCCTGCAGTATGAAAACACACTGGAAGTAAAGATACCCTGTGCTGCTGGCTCTCCGTCCACCACAGGAAGGCTCAGCTTGGTTTTGCCCCTTTGAGGCTCTCAGGCATCCTTGAAAATCCATTTTAATCACCGTGCCCGAGGCGGGGGACCCGTCTGGGTGGTGGGAGCCAGGTCCCAGGGGAATCACTGGATGCTTCAAAGCAAAGCTGTGACCACCCAGCTCCCAGGGCTGCATTTGGAAGAGAAGAACCGAGGGACATCAGGCAGGGCTGCTCAAATATAGGGCCGCTGCTGTACAAAAAGCCACCCAGGAAGAGTCATTAGGGCTGGAGCTAATTAGTCTGTCTGAGTGGTGGTTGGAGGATTATGAAATAGGAAGTGTTTTCTACCTGCGTGGCTGCTTCGTGCGGTGAAGAGGGTCTGGGTGACATGCAAAAGGGGATGCACCTGCAGCGCCTGGTTCCTGTGAGCAGAAAGGCTTGACAGGTCAGGAGAGCCCAGGCTGGGCAGAGGGGAGCTGCCACCATCACACAGAACCTAATTAAGTCAATTAGGTGGCTCCAGACAAGCTCCAGCAATTTGCCTGCCCATGAGTTGGAGGTACCTTCCCCTTCTCACAGAGGTTTCTGCCCCATGTAGCTGGGCCTCGGCCGGGCTGTGGGGAGATGCTCGGTCCTTCCGTGTGGCCGTGAGATGGGCACGGTGGCACCGGTGACACCAACAGCTGTTACTTCCTTAGGTGTACACGTGCTTTACTCTGACTCAGTTTGGTTATCTCCAGCCCAGATTCTCTCTACCTCTCTCATCAAAGCAGCCACCGGATTTAATTTGTTAACACTGGTAAAACTCCGCTTCTCGGGTGGCCGGTGTTACCTACAAAAACTACCGTTTGATTGGCCATTATTCCTTCATTTTTGAAAGAGAGTTTGGATTTTTCCCCCTCCGTGCTCGTCGAGGTTTCTCCTGTAACCTTTGCTGTTGTTGTTTTGCACCGAGAAGAACACTGACTCATCGGCAGCCTCTGTGATAACTATAATTAGGAGAAAATGCACTTAGAAAGGTCTTTCCTCTGATGCAAGCACATGATTGTCCTTGCAGAGAAATAATTCTTGCCGTGCTTTCAGGTGGGTGTGGGCAGCTGGTGAATACATTTGACACTCCTATTATTTGAGTGGCTTTTCCTAGTTGGATATGCTACCTACAGAGTCAGTGGTCATCTGAGGCTGTCTTTATACTCCCCATCTCTTTTGAGCCTAAGTCTCCACCGATGCATTTAAATGTATAGGAAAAGAATACAAATGTGTAGAATGAGTAGATAAGAAAGCATTGAGACCATGTCATATACCCTTAGTGCTTTTGAAAGGAATAGAAGTCGAGAAAAATTCTAACTGGAGTGTTGTCACAACATCAGCTGGGGAGGAGGCTTGTCAGGAGGACGTCTCTTCTTGGCAATCCCTTCCCACTGCTCTATCTGAGCTGTGCTTTCAATAGTGTCTTGCTTTTTCAGGGAGCCCCGTGGTGCTTTCTGCCCTGATCTTGGGCGGGCTGGACTTGTCTGGATAGCCCAGCACTGTCTGCTTCCCCGCAGCCACCCCAGACCCCCTTGCATGCCCCCAGTGCAGGTGCTGGGGGCTTGGGTGACTCTGCCCGCTTCACTGGGGTGAGAAAAAAGGCTGGGAGCTCACAGAATCCCCTCCTGCCCTTCTGCTCTGCAGCCTGCTCATTGCTTTTTTGGGTTCAACCCATCAACACCAACCTTTGCTCCCCCCACCTGCCCCCTCCCTGAACACCAGCATTGCTGGGCATGGGTTTTGCTTTTCCTAGTTGCAAACACCCACTGAAAGGAACAGACCCGGCAATGTTATAAAAAGAAGCAGAATGAAGTCTGGTTGAGCTGCACAGATCTTTTTCTGAATAATAGGAAATACCTACGCACATCGTGGGCTGCTGCCTTTTACTTGGTCACCTCAATAGTTGCAGGTTCAATAGCACCGTGCCACTGGAGATAACAGGAGATTATGGCCTGGGACTGGCAACAGCCCATTTCTGCGAGCGCAGAAGCACTGGTTCAGCAGGCACAGGCCAGTCGCTTAGACCTGCAAGCATCTGATCCTGGATTAACTTTAGACAACCCCTCTGAGGGTTCTCCTTAGCATTTTCTATCACCGGTTATCCCCACCTGCCCCCTGTCTCTGATGGAGGTTTTATACCCCAACCCTCCCACCCATCTGGGGTTGGTCCGACGCGGACACGCGGCGCCCGGTAGCTTTTGGGTTTGCTGTGCTTGGCCGTAGCGAGTTGAAGTCGGTGGAGCTGCTGCTGCCGGAGCTGCCTGGGGCAGCTGACTGAAAAACAAATCACCTTTGGTTTTGCAGCAAATGAAGAGAGGGTTGCTGTGTGTCTTCCTCATGGTGGAAGACGAGGGGGGAGAGTTTATCAGCCAGATCAAATGGCTGAGGCAGGTCAACCTGTGGTTGCTTATTCCTCCAGCAAAGCGCTCTTGTGAGGTTTTTCTAGTTCCTGTGTTATTTTGTATGTGTGCACGATAACAACGGTTCCAACCTTCAAAGCATCGACTGAAACACTGCCAGTTCCTCCTGCCAGAGGTTTTCACTGAGCTGCTTATCTGCCCTGTTGGGAAACGGCAATAAATTCACCTCCAGCGGGTACAACTGCCCGGCGTGTTTTACTTTTCATTGTTCCTTTGCCTCCCTCCGTGACGGGCCATTTGACACGTTTATAAATGGGTTTGTGCTGTGTGGGATTAACCTACATTTATCATAATTCCAGGACAGAGAAATAAATGCTCTGTTCGATATAAAAAGTGACCCAGGTTGTTTCCCGCGCTGCAGGCGGGTGTGTTTAGCAGGGTGGAAAGCACAGAGGTCAGTGGCCCAGTACAGTGAATTCCCCAGTCACCCCTGGGGCAGAGAGAGTCTGTTTGCTCAGTGCTTTGTGCTCTGGCCTCTGGGCATAAAAATAACCGAATACAAATAATAGTGGCCATTCTCACTAAGCTTTTAACTCCCTAATTCATGGGCAAAGGGGGACCCAGGCTGAGGTTAGCAGGGCTGTGGAAGGCACATGAATTCACCTACACCTGGGGACTGAAGTTTGCAGGAAAATGTGGGTCTCTGCTCCAGAGGTGAGAGAAAATTGTATCCCCGCTTATTTCCAGCCTGTATCTTTGGCAGGAGGGTGTATCCTGGGGTTGAGTACTCATGTACCAAAAAAATACATTCTGTTAACATAATATTACTTGTCTTATCTTAAAACTTCTTATCAGGCCAGGCTGGATTATCTTGCTCCTTTCTCTGAGCTATTCAACACCCTCATGTCTCACCTCTCACTAAAGAATTCCTCCATCTGCCTCCTGCTCAGGAAGGGTAACACACCTTGGGGAAGGGGTAGGAATGCCAAATGACAAATATTTGCAATTGAGAGGGTGTGTCTCATGCAAATGCTTCCAGCCTCATGCGTTGACCTTTCCTTTGTCCTCCTTATCTTTTAAAGAACAGTTTCTAAAGCTTTTGTTTGGGGGGGGGGGTGGGTGGGAAGCACACAAACCAGGTTTCACCTCCACCACTGTTCTTCCCTTCCACCATTCCACCTGCCCTTTCCCCACCTTCCTCTCCATCCTTGCAGGCCCGAGTCCCGCATCTGGACGGTGATGCTGCTGCTGGGGACATGCCTGCTGTACTGTGCCCGGGTCACCGTGCCCATCTGCGCCGTCGCCCTGAGCACGCACTTTGACTGGGACAAGAAGCAGTCCGGCATAGTGCTCAGCAGCTTCTTCTGGGGCTACTGCTTGACACAGATTATCGGAGGACACATCAGCGATCAGTACTGGAAATTACTCTCATGTTCCTCTCTGCTTGGGCTTTCTTAACGACCCTTAGCTCGCTTTTGACCACTCATTTCCAGTCTTGCCAGTAGCTGTGCCAAGTTTCACCCTGGGACAGCAGTGGGGTGGAAGGGTGTCCGTGGGGAGGAGCTTTATGGGTGTGCTGGTTTTGGCTGGGTTCGAGTTCAGTGGGGCACCGCAGGTTGCTCTAAAGGCAGTTGAGGTCTCTCCATCCGCCTCACTCAGGGTCTATAGCTCTGATTCAGGAAGGACATGTCTAGTTTTGACTGTCTGATTAGATTCCTGGGTCTTGAAATTGCTGCTGTGCTTACAGGGCACAGGCAAAACCACCAGCAAACGCAAGAAGTGTCCCCAGGATCCTTCCTGCCACGACACCTCCTGCAGAGCAGCTGCCAGGAGAGATCTACAGTCATGTTAATGGACACTTCAGACCAGCATAGTTTTTTGTTTGTTTGGCTGGGTTTTTTTTTCACCTGGAAACGGTGAAGAGCACTTTTATACCAGCATAATTTTTGTGATGGAGGTTTTTTTTAGCACTGCTTCAGTAACTGGAATCCAAAAAAAATCAAACCCACAAGCTTATATGTTAAGCTGATGAAAGAAATAGTGGGTGTAAAGCAGACTTTATTTTAGAAACCTGATAAGTGCTGATGCTCTTGCAGACTTCATATCTGCTGCTTCCTGGGAGGTTTGTCTATCAGCAAACAGCTTAATCCCAGCCACTTGGAAGGGTTTCTAGCTGCAATCACTAACGACAAGAAGAAAATATTTCCTTTTTGCAAGGAATACATACATATATTTTTTTTTTCTATCTGATCCACAGAGTCTCTCTTTGTTTTCACTTCAGCGCCTCCAGTTTTTCCATGCTACATTCGCGTGCAATCTTTTCCCAAGCAAACCCCCATTGCAGCTTCCAGCATGTTTGGGAAAACCCAAGCGTCTCCATTTTATCATACCAATTAAACACCAACTTCCCCAGCTAGCTGTAAGGAAAGATGTGAGCAATTACCTGCTCGAGTTCCTTTCCCCAGCCACTCTATTCTTAGTGAGGAGGGCTTTCCTATGCAATCTTTCTTGAGGAACACATGCCTGGAAGGAGTCCATTATCCATGCAGTGCACTATGCTATTTAATTATGTTCATTAATAGTTTGCAAGCAAATGCCTGAAAAAAAAACCCCAAAAAACCAAAAAACCCCAACCTAAATACTAACAGGCAGAGCTGATGCAAAAGAGCAGATGGAAGAGAAAACACTGTTACCGGTTAAGAAAAGCAGAACGGTGACAGCAGCTTGGGCTTCCCCTCCATCAGAAACTTGAGTGCATCAGTGCGGTGGTGCCTCTGGGGCTGGTGTGTACTGGAGCTGGATGGGTAGCGCTGGCAGCTGGTGTCCTGGTGAGAGAAATGCAAGGGGTCAGCTGCTCACTGCCTGCTCTAGGGGAGCAGGAGGTGGGAAGAGGTCAGAGGGCTAAAGTCATTTGTAAGAGAAGAACAAATTTGTCTGAAAGGTTGTTCTTAAAAACAGTCTAAACTGGAAAAAGCACTAGTCTTGACCGGGGGACTTTGCCCTTTCACCCTCCCTTTGTTTGATAAGGTGTTTTCTGTCTTCCAGAATAGGAGGTGAGAAAGTCCTCCTCCTCTCGGCCTCAGCCTGGGGGTTCCTCACAGTCCTCACCCCGCTGCTCACCCACATCACTTCTGCCCATCTCGTTTTTATGGCCTCCTCCAGGTTCCTCATGGGGCTGCTGCAAGGTGAGACCCCTGTCCTGAGCATGAGTCTGTGTGTCTGTTTGCCCAGGGGCTTTCTTGCAAGGGTGCTCGTGTGCAGTAAATTCAGATGCAAGTCATGTTGCCTGTTCGAGCAATCCTCTGCCTCAAAACTGCCTCCAGATCCAGAACTTCCACGGGGAAAAAAACAAGTGACATTTCTAGAGAACGTTGCTGACAAACCATTCCCCTGTAGAAATCCCTCTGCCAGACAAGGGCTGCTGCCTTCTGAAATCATCCCTCATCCTGTTTTGATTTTCTACATTTAAAAACTCCATCAAAGCACTTGCAGAAAATTGGTCCTTGCTAAAACTTTTTGGATAATCGAGGCTGTTTTTCCTTCCCTCTTGCTGAGCTGCAGCACTGGGGAACTGTTGGGGCACTGTTGGGGCAACCAGAACTGTTGGATTTACCAGAGCAGTGGTGATGATGAAACAGGGGATTATGGAGAAGGCACAAATGAACCTGTCACAGTGATAGATTCACTTAGTTTATTTTATATCCCTGTTTTGAATTCACCAAAGGTTTTGTTGCTTTGTCTCGGTGCTCAGCTCCTGCTGGATCTTTCAGATTTGCTTTTGATTTTACTCACGAGAGCACAGGAGCCTGACTGCTCCCTGCCTTGCTCTGTTGCTCACAGGGGTGTATTTCCCATCCCTGGCCAGCCTGCTGTCCCAGAAGGTCCGGGAGAGCGAGCGAGCTTTCACCTACAGCACAGTGGGCACTGGCTCACAGTTTGGGTAAGTTCAAAAGGCTTTGAGCAGTGAGTCTCCGGACATCACACGTGATGAAATGCCACTAAATAGTTGGAGGCAAAACTCACAGCCCATAGTAGATGTGGATTCCTGGGTCCTTGAGGATACCGGCTGCAGCTGAGGAAGCCTCGGGCAGTTGCTGTCGTGCATGTCAAGAATTTATGTTTGTTTCTTTTTTTTTTTCCTTTCTTTCTATTCAAGGTAGACTTTGAAGAGTGTTTGCAACATTTATTTACTATGGGAAATGGGCTGATTCAGTAGGATGAGCAGGGGTCAGCCCAAGACTGGTCAACTGTCCTCTCTGATAGACAGAGATAATAAAACTTCCCCATCTCTTCTAATCTCCATGAGAATTTCCTTTCTAAGTAGAAGGGCTGCTTAAAAGCCAAATAGAAATATACACCTTGTTTCATCACTTCTCATTTCTTCTGCTGATTTATATGCTCTCTGAGACACTTTCTGCACACCAGCAGCCTCATTTTCTTTCCCCGACGAGCATGTTTCAGTGCAGGGCAGGCAAGAGTGAGGTCCCTTGGTGGTTTCTCCTGCCCAGCTGAGGATCCCACGGGGACAGGGCAGGTTGCAGAGTCACAGGGTGACTGGGCAGGCTGGCAGTGCCTGCAGACACAGTGACCGATGGCTATTTTAAGTGACCTGAAGCATCTACCCCAGGGAGTATCTCCCATTGACATGTGCAGCCTGAACGCTCCCAGCCAGACCAGTAAACCCGAGCGTGGTTTCCCTTGCAGGACGCTGGTGATCGGTGGTGCAGGATCTCTCCTCCTGGACTGGTACGGCTGGGAGAGCGTTTTCTACTTCTCCGGTTTGCTCACTTTGCTCTGGGTTTACTGCACCTGCAAGTACCTCCTGAGTGAGAAAGGTAAGTCCAGCCTCCTGCAGCCCTCAGGCTGCCAGCTCCCGAGGCTGCAGCACCCAAGAGGTGCTGTCTGTTATTTTCTGCAAACCCCTCGTTTCCAAGATCCTGTCTGGCTTTACACAAAGACCTTTTGTTCCAGATGTCTTCTATACACACGCCGTGTCTCACCCCAAAATGCTAAATCCAGAAACAGAGCTTTGAGCTCTTGCATTGCTGATTTCCTGTTTCAGGTCCCACGCTGGATTATTTTGCTGTCGAGAGCCTGATCTGACTCCTCAGCACCCTTAAGCACCAGTGAAAACACCAAACAGAGCGTGATCTTCAAAGTGGATTAAGCTAAAGCAGGGCAAGATACTTATGCCAAACTAAGAGCATCTACACATAGAGCTTTTAAAAACGAGTTAATCTGGAATATCTCTTCCCAAATAATTCTCTGGGAGTAATTCCACACATGGGCAAACCATTACACCTGGCTACAGTATTACTGGTGCAAGTGTGGTCTGGAGGAGCCCAGCTCATCAGGAGCCAGACATGTGCCTGGTGCTGCACAAAATCCAAACCTAGTCCCTGCCCAAGGGGTTTTTGTTTAATTATGAAAAGAGATGTAACAAATGGGTGAAGGTGGCTGGATGGGGAAGTGTGTGGATCTGGTGGAGAAATTTTGTTCAACGTAACATGGTGTTTTCATGAGCGTTCAGTGGTGGTATAGCCAAAAAACCCAAGGGTTAGAAGGAGATTAAAGGTAGTTGTGTAGCGGTCTCCCAGGGTTCCCTCCGGCTGCACAGAAAATTACTGATCAGAGCTTTCCTTTGTATGGTTTCTTCCCTGCAGAACTCATCATCCCCATTGACTATTTAATGAGAGGCCTCTCGATATCCAAGCAGACCAAAGTTCCCTGGAAGCAGCTGTTTAAGAAGGCTCCGATATGGTGAGCAGCTGTGGGGACCTCGACCGCTGGCAGGGCTGGGGAGCACCCTCCTTCCAAGGGCTTCTTCTCCTTTCTGGGCTTATTTCTTCTGCCTATTTGTATTTTCTTCACTTATTTATTGGGAAATATTAGCAGGTTTTCTAATCCCTTCTGTATAAACAAAGAACTAAAAAGGTAAACTTGACAAAAGGCAGTTTTTCTGTCTGGGGGAATATCAGGCTTGAATGTTACTGGCAAATCTTTCTCCTTCCCAGGCTGTTCCCTGGATGGGTTGTGTGCTCCTCCTCCAGAATGATATTCTCCACCCGTCTTGTTAGAAATCCTGCTTGTAATGGGCTCCTGAGAAATGCTGCTCAGGGGCACTGGGTGACACAGGCTGTGTTCTTATTGCTGGCAAAACATCTTTTTAATAGCCTTTTTTTTTTTTTTTTTTTTTTCTTTGGGATGCTGCATTTAGTACTGAAACTCATCCAAGCATGTTCCCAAGTGCCATTTAAAGCTGGGGAGGAGGGCAATGGGGCTGAAGGGCAGCAAGCCCATCCCTGCCTTGAATAAACCGTGAAGCAGCTGCTGCTAAGCCATCCCTGGAAAACCCTAAACACCACCTCTCAGAAGATGACTGCTCTTGCAGCTCTCGATGGGGCTGGTGGGAAATGCACTCGCACAATTGCTGCTGCCATTAACCTCGCCTGAACCCGGGACTGGCGTCAGGCGCCTGCCCGGCGCTGGGCGATGAGGGCAGCGAAGGAGCGAGCGGTGCTGCAAGTGGCAAACCAACAGGAGTAGTGATCTATGCAAAAAAAAATATAATAAAATATCTCAGGCTGAAATTGTAGTGCCATGAGGGATTTATTTATAAACCAGGGAATGAAATATTGGGTTGCTCCAGTGCTTGTTTCCCACCCAGGGTGACCTGTCACTCCTGATTATTTCCTCTCTGCTGTGTGTTTTCAGGGCTGTCATCATCGCTCAGCTTTCTACAGCCAGCACGTTTTTCACTCTCCTCTCCTGGCTGCCAACTTTCTTTAAGGAAACTTTCCCCGAGTCAAAGGTAAGCTGGCTCTGAGACACAGGCACTGCCAGTCTCCGTGCAAATGAGGTCGTGCTGCCAAAATGAGCTGGTTAGGGAGGAAGATGATGGCAGAGGGATTAGTGGGGAGCAGGCTGGGAAGCAGGAGGAGGTGGGAGGTTTCCCTGCAGCGTTAGGAGCTGTTACCTCCCTGCACATGCATTTGGAGACGCAAACATCCTCCCTCCGGGTAGGCAGGGGCTGGTTTCCAGTTGCTTGTTTAGGGATGCTGAAGTGAGGCAGAGCCGAGGCACCTTCCAGGCAGGGAAGAGAGGGTTGTATTTGGTTCTTAGGCTGCTTTTCTTCTGAGGAAAGGATGGTTTCCAAATGCCACAGAGCTCACAACATTTTTCTGTTGCAGCTCATGGGTTTTCACCTGCACTGGCACTGTGTAGCTCAGACACTGCCTGTGAAAATGATAATTACCATTAATAATGGGCACTTTAAAAATATTACAAAAGCTTCCCTCTCCTCAGCACAAAAGATGTTCCCATTTTTCAGAAACCTAGGCAATACTCCTCTAGGTTGAGAGCTGCCCTTTTGATCTTGCTCTCAGAAACTCGGACAATCTTTTCCATAACAGCTCTGTTAGGTTTTTATAATTTTCAGAGCTGCTTACAGATGCCTTTTCACATCCCATGTGTAAAGCACTTTATGGCATACTTGATATTTATATTAAACCCGTGCATTAAACCAGCAAACATATTGTTGTGACAAGATCTGTGCACCTCGAGTAATGTGCTTGTGCAGCAGTAATTTACCATCTGTTAAGCATTAGACCATGGTGCTCTTACATAAGATGCTCTATATATGCTCTATATGCATCTGATAATCGCTCCATACACTTTAATAAAACGAGGATGCTTGATTTTAAAGGATGGATGATAATCCTTATTGTGGGGAACCTATGGCACCTACTGGTCAGAGTCCCTTTCTGCAGGGGAGCTGCCTTCACCGCTCCCTGCGCAGCTGCCTGAACCCCCCGGCGTGGAGGTGATGGAGGGGTTTGGGTCACGCTGCTCAGGGTGCTGGGCTGTAGGGATGCGACAAGGGTGGTTTGGTGTGTTGGGCTTGACTTGCTGAGCAACCTCAGCTGGTGGTAACAGAACACCAGAGATATTACCCGCGAGCCCTATGGGGTAACGCTTTCAAAAGTGACCAAACCCCAAGGTTTCAAAGGCTGTGAAAAGTGCAGATGGACCCTGGTAGGATTTCCAGGAGCAGCTAAAACAGGTTTATTCAAAACAAAGATCCTTCAGCCCTGCTGTGCATCCTGAGGCCAGGTGAGGAAGGGATGGATGCCTCCATGGGGCGATGGGCTCTGAGCGAACGGGGTGATGATGGATGGATGAAAAGGTTCAACCAGCTGAGATGAAGCCCAGCCCAACCAGCACTGATTTCAGCTCTTCATGGGATCTGGGCACCAAAACGCCTCTGAGCAGCTGTAATCCCGATGATCAGTAATCATCTGTGATTACAACTGTAGCAAGCTCACTTAATTGAAAATCGGCCAAAGTATGTTGCTACCCATAATGTTACCTAATCCTGGCATTAGAAAATCCAGCTCTACTCCCTCAGATTCTCAGTAACGCTGCTAATGAGGTTGGAGCTGATGCTGGAAATTTTGCTTGTGGTTTTACCGATAACCCACAGGGCAGAGTAAAATCTACAGCTTGCTTTCCAGGGCTCTGTGGCTCTCTGCCACAGCACCTTGCTGAACAGTAAACTTTGCCATGTTTAATCCCTCTTCCCCTGAGCAGACAGAGCTTTTTGCCTCTCCCCTGGAGGCAAGGTCACTGGGGCAGAAGGAAAGACAGCAAACCTACAAATGCTTCTGTCACCTCACAGGCTGTGGAGTGATGCAGGGTGTAGCTGAGAGCTTGCTGTGCAAAGGGGTAGAGATCCTGCAAGGAGTCCTGCTCAGTTCATGTTTTTTTTTCTTTTCTACAGATATCACTATCAAATGAAATATTTGCAAGCAAACTCAGCTCTGACAGCAAACCCCTCTTGATTTTCGCTCTCTTTCAGGGTTGGGTGTTTAATGTGGTCCCCTGGCTGGTTGCAATTCCAACAAGCTTGTTCAGTGGATTTCTGTCTGATCATTTAGTCAACCAGGGTAAGAGCTCTTTTGGCTTCTCCTCAGCTCTTATTTAATGTGATGTGGAAGGAGGACCTGGGTGGGAGGAGTTGGGTTTGTTCACAGGGAGAAGAGGACCCAGCAAACAGATGTGAGTTTCTGACGTGAAAGCAGAATAAATACTCCAGGGTCCAAATCCCATCCAAGTGTTTGGGGCTCCCTTTGATGTCCTCTGTAATATCCACTTGGAGATGAAATCTCACCATCTGAAATCCAGACTTACCCTGTGCTCTCCTGGCTGGAGAACAAGAAAACCTGGTGAGCTGTGCTTAGCTCCATTCTTCCTTTCTCTTCCAGGGTACAAAACCATCACCATTCGGAAGCTCATGCAGGTAAGAGAGCTGAAGCCACAGGAGAGACACCCGAGTTACCTTCCGACCTCTGCTTACGTGGCAGATTAGACCTCTTGTGGAGCTGGGTTGGGGCTTATTGGTGAGAAGAGGAAAGGGTTTCTAGCTTTGTGGATTGGTTGGTGGTCAGTACATAGGGGAAATAAAATCCGGAGGAAAACCCTGACTGAGGAACAGAGTGTGAAAAAAGGCTTGAGAAGCACCTGGTGCACACGAGCTCTTTCCACCGCAGAAGGGAGCAGTTTGTCCATGAAAGGAGTTGCTTTCTTCCTCACAGAAAATGTGCTGTGGGATTTAGTTTTCCCTTTCTTCCAGGTCATTGGTTCTGGCATCTCAAGCATTTTTGCTTTGTGCCTGGGACAGACCTCTAGCTTTTGCAAAGCGATTGTGTTCGCCTCCGCCTCCGTGGGACTTCAGACCTTCAACCACAGGTAACGAGACTGATAGCGACAGTAGCTGCGTTCCCAAGCTCTCATCCCATGCTTGGCATTTCGGGGTCTCAGAGGAGGCTGCTTCCGTCGTGACTGTCAGACCAAGAACTGACGCTTGTCTGAGCATCGTGCGTTGGTCCCTGTGAGGCTGGTGGAGTTTAGTGCCCACTCGGTTGGAAACAATCCAGCAAAATTCTAGCTTGGGGAAGGGCTTGGACCAGCAGGTACTGGGGAGATAAGGCAGGAGAGGAACTGCATTTTGGTCCCTCTGAACACTTTGAGTTGAATCCTTTTCATCTGCTGTGCTGCTTCGCACTCAGCTTCTTTCCTCCTTTCTCCTGCCGGTGCCATTTATTGTCCAGGATCCCTTCATTTGGCAAACTAAACTAAAACGAAGGAAAAGCAGCCGTGTGCCATTCAAACTGCCATTTCCCCCTCTCTGTTTCTCACTAGTGGCATTTCAGTGAACGTACAGGATCTGGCCCCATCGTGTGCTGGGTTACTGTTCGGTAAGGACTCCGGTGGGGTTTTGGTTGTGCTGGGAGGGTGGTGTGTGCTGGAGGGGACACAGTCGCCAGCATTAGGGTTTGAGCAGGAGCAGCAATGTGCAACGTCTTCTCTGTACGTGCAGCTTCAGTTTCCTTCTGTGATAGACCTGCAGTAGCTGGGGGTGGGTGACTGCACCAACGTACCCTTTCCACCTGCCAGCACCAAGGGGTGGGGATAGGGATGAGTGTTGGCTGTCCCAGCCATCAGTGAGGCATTAGCTGTGCCTGCGGACCGGGGGTCGGGTGGGTGCGTGGATGAAGCTGCTTGTGTCTGTGGGTTTCTAATGGACAATTCCTTTCTTGTCTTCACAGGTGTTGGGAATACTGGTGGAGCCCTCCTAGGTAAAGTACCTTAGAATCATAGAATCACAGAACTGTTCTGGCTGGAAGAGACCTTTAAGATCATTGAATCCCAGTGTTAACCCAGCACTTCCAGGGTACCACTAACTCATGTCCCTCAGCACCACATCTCCATGGCTTTGAAAACCCTCCAGCGATCACAGGGACTCCATCACTGCCCTGGGCAGCCTGGGACAGACCTTGACAACCCTTTCAGGGAGTAAATTGTTCCTCAGGTCCAACCTAAACCTCCCCTGGGGCAGCTTGAGGCTGGTTCCTCTTGTCCTGTTGCTTGCTCCCTGGGAGCAGAGCCCAACCCCCCCTGGCTCCAACCTCCTGTCAGGGAGCTGTCGAGAGCCAGAAGGTCTCCCCTGAGCCTCCTTCTCTCCAGACTACCTTTCTGCAGCTCATCCCTTCCTGGGCAGTCCTCTCTTTGCAGACAGGCAGGATCCAGCCCCAGAGCCTTTGCAATGCTTTCTGTTCTCTCCTGTCCCAGGTGTTGTCTGTGTGTACTTGGCTGGCTACCTGATTGAAACGACTGGCTCCTGGATTTCTGTTTTCAACCTGGTGGCTGCTGTTAACAGCATTGGCCTCTGCACATTCCTCCTGTTTGGAGAAGCCCAGAGGGTGGACACAGACTCTGCATATATGGACCTCTAGGGACAAGTTCAGCAAGCAGCCGAAGGACAGGAGAGTGTCACGTCTCTGTGTCATTGTCGCACAAGTGCCAAAGAACTTTCTTTTTTTTAAGGTGTTTAACAGAAAAAAAATTATTCTGAGACCAAGTACCTAATAGGTCTGGATGAAACCCATGGGAGAAAAGAAATTTAGGGTTCATTTTTTGCTCAGGGCATAGCGGGTGGCCTGCAGAGCTGTCCAGCTCAACATCTCCAGTGAGGATACGGCCCATGTGACCAGTTTGCCCCAGTCTGTGTCTAGTGGAGAAATACCCATGTGGCCAAAGCAGCTTACCCAGCTCGTCTCCAAAGGCTGGAGAGGTCGCTCGCTGAGGGGAGCTGCTTTGCCATGCCAGGAGCAGGTCTCTCCATGCTCTGTTGTCCTGTGACTGCAGGGAGGGTGGCCGGCTCTTGGGATGCCATGGGACACGTGGGCCTCTGAACTACGTGAAAGGAATAATCCAAACGAATGTACCTCTGACCTTAACCCTCCCTCGCGTGCCTTCATTTCGCAGTCTGCTCGACAGGTACAAGCCTTCTCTTGTCAGATGATTTCAAGGCTTCCCTTCAGGGGAAGTCTTCTGGCTAGATGTCTACTGTGGACCCAGGCCATGAGGTTGCAGCAACGCTGCCTTCATTGTGCTTGAGCTGAGCTGGGAGGCTGCAGAGCAGACTGCTGGAACCAGTAGATCCCATCTTTGCTCAAGGGCAGAGCTCAAGGGCTCCCCCAGTTTGCTTTAGTCCGGCTCTGAGCCAAGGTAGACCACCTCCAACATGAGAGCAGAGGAAGGCTGCAGTCACCAGGTCAGGCTTAGCTGGGCTGACCTCCTGGTGTAGGTGCAGCTGCGGAACCCCTGGGAGCTTTTTTGCCTTATGCTGTGAATGTATAGGAAGAACAGGTCATGTTCTGTGCTATGGATCCATACTCCCAAAGTGCTTTCTGCTTTGATTAGACGTGTCCTCCATGTGCTCTCAAAAAGAGCCACGGGAGACTCTCCAAAGAGCCTGCAACGGGTCAGGTTTTGTTTCTACGTTCAGCACAAAGCCAATTTCTGCACTGGAGATCCATAGGGCTGGATGTGGCTCCCTGTGGTTCCCTGTGTCAGAGGGAGATACTTGGCTGTATGCGCCTCTGAGCCTGAATGTCTTAAGTTATTTATAAATATTTTTAAATTTAAGTACCAAACTCTCTATTTTATGTACTCAAGGCCTGATTCTGCATGCTTATTTCAAGTGGTACACCCACCAAACCCCACAGTATTTCCAGAAGGGAAGGATTTACCAGCCTCCAGTTTCTGGTTTTGTAGGATCTATTTTAAATGTGACATTTCCTATTAAAGCGATTCTCTGCTTTTCCCCCCATCCCTTGCTTGCAGCCTGAGAAGAGCTCTTTGATTTCTCTCGAGCTTACCAGAAAACTTAGTAATCCTTAAAAAAAAAGTAATTATTTCCTGCTTCTCCTTTTGTTTTGGCCAAATTTCGTCTTGGAAGACATGCTGGGGCCATGTTAAGTTTCCAAATAATTGGGTTTATAGTGAAAATACTGACAACCTTTTAATTGCAGAGTCACTAATGGGTGCCAGGAGGCTAAGCTGAGCTGCTGACTGGGGGCATTAAGAGGTAAAGATGCAATGCCTTATGTCTTCTCAAGAGGATATAGGACCAGTGAGGCCTTACTGGGAACCAGAGTGTTAAGAAAGTATTTTTTTTTCCTTCTTCTGTGCTTTTTTCTCTCTAAAAGGCTGGTTGCTGCCCTAGGTACAACCCTGTGTCTGGGGTGCTGTGGTGCTGCAGAGCCAGGACACACGAACGCTGCTGGGAAGAGTCCAAACCAGTGGGTAAAATGCACAGAGCAAATGCAAACCAGGCTTGCCAAAGAAGCCCGAGGCTGTGCAGGCACCTCTGCCAACCTTGTCCCTCGTCCAGTCTCAGCAGATTGTTTGCACGGCCTTTTTTATAGTAATGTAGAGAAAAAATGGTGGGGTTTGGCTTTTTTTTGGAGCATCTTCCCTGGCCGGTCAGCATTGCAGGTCAGAAGCACAAGGAAGGAATTCTGGTTCTCTTTGCTGGTGGCACCGTGTCTCCTGGAAGAGTCGATGAGTTTAAATGGCTCAAATTCAAAGCAGGCAGCTTGGCCACCCCTTGGCTCTGCAAGCTGGGACATTTGGAACCGAGGGCTTCAAAGGGAAGTCAGCGTTGCTGGCTGTGCTTCCTCTGTAAATCCAGCTGTGGTGGGCTCTCCAGATTATCTGCCTCTCTAAACCGGGTCAGAAGTTAAATATCTGAAGTGCATCTGAGGCTCAGGTTTTGGTACCTTCATACCTCTTTGGCAAAGTCTTGAAACCATTTTACATCGCTGTGCTCTTCTTTGTTGAAAGAGCCTTGTCAAAGCTTGCTGCCTTAGAGCTTTTGTTACGGAAGGACCTAAACCAATAAAAGGCAGGGAATGGTTTGCACACTCTGTGATTTTCCTTTGAATGCAGAGGCGCTAATTTGTGTCATCAGTAAGGGGCAGACAGAGCTCAAGTATATTCAGTGTGAATAACTCTTGAGGGCTGAAGGGGAGGCTGCGCTGGGAGAATATCGGGGCTGGTAGATTTTTCACAGCAGCCTTGTGTGTACTTGTATGTCGGACCTCAGAGTACATCCAGCTACATATTCTTCCCAGTTATTTAGGAAAAATGACTGGGAAGCTGTTTCCAGCAGAGCTGTGGTCAGTAGAGCATCAGGGGACATGGTCCAGTATCTGTCATGGTTTGAAACTGGCCGGCAGCCAAACAGCACGCAGCTGCTCGCTCGCCCTCCCCACCACCCCAGGGAGCTGGGGAGAGAACTGGAGGGGACAGAGGTAAGGAGACTTGTAGGTTGAGATAAAAGCAATTTAATAATTGAAATAAAATAAAAGAATAATGATAATAGTAGTAACAATAGAATGTATCAACAAGTAATGCATGATGCAATTGCTCACCACCCACCAAGGCCATTCCCAGTTAGTGATCCCAGAGGAGAAAATCCCCAAACCACAATCCTGGAAGAGAATAAGCCAGTTTGGTGGCTAACCCTCATCTATACACTGAGCCTGATGTTGTATGATACAGGATTTTCCACTGGCCAGTTGTCTCTGGCCACGCTCCCATCTTCTGGGACACCTGCACACTAGCAAGACATGGGGAGTTGAAAAGTCCTTGATTTCTTAGCAACAACTAAAAATACCAGCATATTATTGGCAATCTTCCAATACCAAATCCCACACTGAATCCAAAACACAGCACTATTCTAACTACTAAGAAGAAAAATTATCTCTATCCTAGGCGAAACCAGGACACAAGCATTAGAGTAATAGCACAACCCAAACAAGTCTTTGGTTAGGTGGGATCTACCCCCGCGGACAGATCGACTTACACCTGGAGACTGGACTGACAAGATACACATTGCCAACCTTTTCACATCCGCGCTGATAGGTTCGAACAGATGCCAACAGAGGGAGCTGTGAGATTTGGGATGTGGCAGCTCCTGGGCCGTCGAGAGCTGCTGAGCCTGGCCCTGGCACGGCTGGCACAGCTGGCACAGCTGGCACAGCTGGCATGGATAGTCTGGCTGGTGTGGATGGTTTGGCTGGCACAGCTGGCATGGATAGTCTGGCTGGTATGGCTGGCACAGATGGTTTGGCTGGCACGACTGGTACAGCTGGCACTGCTGGCACTGCTGGCACAGGTATCTGGCTGGTAGAGATGGTTTGGCTGGTGGAGCTGGTACAGCTGGCACAGCTGGGCAGTGAACAGAGCCTGGCCCCACCGAGGAGTAGTCCTGGCTGGTGGCTTTCAGCACTGGAGCTTGCACTGGGGAGTCCCAGGACCTGCTGTCCCAGCGTTTGCTTTCCCTCTTCATTGGCAATCGTGCATTGTGGGAAGAGAAGAAAAAAATTGGGAGTGCATTTTAAAAGGTGAACTAGCCACTAAATGAATTTTAAGACCTCATCTGTAGGGTCATATAAACAAGGAAATATCTTTAAGGACTGAAGCATCCATTAATTATCTGCTCAATGTGCTCAGGAAAAAAACATGAAACTTTGTGGTATGAAAATGATGCTGACAATAATTTAGCGGAATGCAAATTATTGTCAACTTTCCCTGTCCTTTTCCTCCTCTTCTAAAGGTACAGACACCCACACACGTGAGCTATTTTGACCTGAAAAGCTCTAAGAAGCTCCAGCCCCACCTGAAACCCTGCTCTGTTCTTATGGTGTCCTGCAACTGTGTAAAGCCTGAGAGAAAAGAACAAGCTCTACCACGTTCCTTAAATTGTCTGGGTCCCGGGGCTACCCAACCTGCCGGGCTGGATCCCAGCTTTCCAGCCTGCCCTGAGCAAGCAGGAACTGACTGGGACAGTGCTAAGGGGACTGGGAAACGGGGACTGGGTTTAAAGCCTGATTAATCCCAGGTACATCGTATTGCTGCTGCGGGTTGGAATTGATGGGTCTGTTTGTATTTAAATTGTTTGGGGCATATTCAATAGCTGGCTCTAGAGCACTGGAAGGATACTGGTTTATTGCAGTTTGCATAACACTAAATCAATAAACACATTCAAGCAGATGGAAAGCAAAACATGGGAGCAAAATAACACTACTTGAAGGAGAAAAGAACCAGCAAAGAGCACTTCTTGCTAATACTTTAGCCTTGAAAACACAAGCAGATGCTCTCACAGCAGAGACCTGATCTAACATCCACCTGCCAGCTCCCTGGGGCTGGGACATGCCCCAAAGACACCACGTTCTGCAAAGGGCACCCAGCACTGTAACAAGCAAAATATCACCGTTTATTGCAGCTGTGACCTACTGCATGGCATGTAATGAGGAATTTTCCATTTCAAACTTTAATGCAATAATTAAGATGTCCATTAAGGTCTTTACAGTTTGACTGCTTGTAATTAAAAATGAGGGTGACAGGGGGGCAATGGCAGGAGTTGCAGTCCAGACCATCAAGCTCCTGTAGGCACCTTTAAGTGCTTTCCCCTTTTTAATTCCCTGTTTTGTTTCTGCCTTCAGAATAGTTTTCCTGGCTTTGTTTGTAACTGTCCTCAGGGCAGGCAGCCTGAAAAACACGTGAAAAACAGACTTGATTCCCACAAGTATAACTTGGTTTAAAACAAAAAGAGCTTTTTCCCTCCACCATAACGCCTCCAAAATTCTGATGCTCCTGAGCTGCAGGTTTTGGGGCTGTCTCTGAGCAGGGAAATCCCTGGGGCTCTGCAGTCATCGACTTGGGCCAGGCTGCGCCATCCGATGGCCTCACAGCAGCACTGGGCACGCAGCGGGAGCCAGGACAGCTCATTCCCATCGGCAGAGAGTCATGAGCATAACCCAAAAGCACGGTGTGACTGTTGGCTGCAGGAACAGTAACTGGAGGTTTATGCTCCAGTTGGTTCCCAGACTCGTATTGCTCCCTGCTTACACACTTCCCAGTGCAGGATTAAGGGTGGGGTAGGTTTTAATCCACTAATGAAAAGAGAAGAAATTCCCACATAAACCCAAGTCTTCCAAAGCGTCTCTGCTCCTGGGAGGCCAAACTCCCATTATCCAGTAATAGGATTTGGCCTCCTAAAGCAGTGCTGAAATACTTGTAAAATTTTGTTCCCAAATCACCAGATTTTTGCAAAGGAGTAACAAAAATTAATGATTTGACTGAGGAAGCAGCTGCCAGAAAAGCTTTGGCTGATCCCTTGAATCCCTTCCCAAATTGCATTCCCTTGCTCTGTACAACTACCAATTTACTGGTGACTTGCTCTTGGTCCCCTAACACAGCACTGGGCAAGATCTCCTGGCACTTTGGCATTAATTATTCTCTAATAAATTGTTTTTAATGTCAGCTCCAAAGGGAAGAAAGGAAAAAAAAAGTAAAAATCCCACTTCCATGGCAGACAATGGAAAGGTACACGTGTAGTAATTATCAGTAGGATTTTACACAAAGAATTAGCAACCAACTCGCGCATGTCCTGCGTTCTCATTAAAGGCAAACTGTTTGTGGTTGACAGGGGATTTTCCTGTGCAACCATTTAGGCTCCTTGCAGCTGTTAAATTCCTTTCATGTGGGTTTTTCTACCCCCCACCTCCCACACCTCTCCCACCAAGTCTCAGATAAACCCACTTATTTACGATCTCTCTCGTGTACCAGCGAGAGTTACAAGTGAGGTGGATGCTTTCCTGAGACTCACCCTTGGCCCTTTGGATGCCTGGAGCTGGTGTGAACCTCGACCGGGCACGGGCGCCTTTCTGTGTTTTTGCTCTCATTTTGCCCCCCACGAGACAAACACTGGCTCATGCCCCATAAACCTGGTGCATGCAGCTCTGCTCTGCCTCCTCCAGCAGCCTCCCTCTGGCTCCTCCATCCCCTGGTCCATCCTTCTCCCAGCCCCTCTCCACAAGCCCATTTAGCAGGTTTGGGGGAGCAGACAAGGTCCCCATGTGTCCCCAGGCTCATGAGAGGGAGGATGTGCCCTTCAGCACCACAGACCCTGGTTATTTACTGGTATGTAGTAAATAACCCCCCTAAACAAATAGTATTATCAGCAAGAGCATAATCAGGTATCAGAGGGGAGGTCTTCAGATGAGTAATTTATCGTGATCTGTTTTCTTTCATTTTATTTCAGCCCATCTGGGACACAATCTCTCTTTGAAAAGGTCTGGAGGCTGCAGTTTCCACCACGGGAGCCACCTGGACCGGCCAGAGCTCAGCGTAAAACCTTTGTCCTTGCAATTTCATTTTACAGAAACCTCTAAGTAGGACACGCACTGCCACAAAGTGGGTGACCTGACAAATGTTTGCACAGCCCTGAGCTGTCCTTCCAGGAGAGCCAATGCCTGTAGGAGACGGGCTGTTCTACACCTGGACAAAAGGGGTCAGATCCAAGGACCATGACAAACCTGTTTTCTGGGGATTTTGTGCCTGGAGTCAGTACAAAATTCAAATTTAACTGATTTCTTACTTAAGTGATGTATTTTGGGGGATTAAAAACTATGGGGAAATTTTGATTCACCTTCAAATCAGACTTTTTTTCCCGGCTCATGGCTCTGTGATGTGATAAGTGAAAAGCTTTAGCCTTTATGTCGCCAAACTCTGGATGCAGCTCTTCATCCTCTGAGCTCTGTCAAATACCAAGTGACCTCTCCCAGCAGCCTCAGTTCATTCCAATATTCTCAGAAATGCACTGTCTAATTTTGATCTGAGTTAGGATAAAACTCCTGACATCCAGAAACAGAGCCTTGAGATGGACAAACTCTTCCTGACAGGTTTTGGAAATCTTTCATAACATCTTGGAGTTGAACAATGGGAACTGTCTGGGAGAGCTACAAAATAAACACACCCAGAACCAGATGTATTTTAAAGGGTTTAGGACAGAACCCATGCCTGAAAGAGCATCATTAAGATGTATTACCCACAGGTTTAAAGGATATGGATAAAGCTGCTCAGGATGGAAACTGAAGCAGATTCACTGTTGTTTCAAAACCAGATACACTAATACACGCACAATTATCTGCTGAATTTGGTGTGGTAGTGAGCCTGGCTGAGAGCTGCCTGGGTGGGTTGTATCTGTGTGCACTGTCACGGGGAAAACACACACGGAGGAGCCACATGAAAATCTGGCTTGGGAATGTAGAGCCAAATCCTACAGCACGAGCAAGAGATGGTGTATTTTAGCACTGCTCAGGGCTTTGGTGCTTGTAGGTGAATCTTCACCTGGTAAGAACATGTCAGTGCTTTCACCAAAGACGTTGTTCTCTCTCTTTTCCTTAGATGCAGTGCCAATTTTTATCCCCTTCTGATGGTGTCTGTTCATCCTCTCCCTCCTCCTCCTCCACCTCCTCCTCGTCCTCCTTGGAGATTTCTGGATTAAAGAATAAAGCACTGAATTTATTTCCTGAACGTGCATTAGAGAGGATTATTTCAGGAGATTCATCCGTGTTTGGTGGATTAATATTTTCAGGAAAAGGCATCCCTGATTTCAGCCAATACTTCTGTCAACATAACTCGAAACTATTTTTTCTCTTGCAGGCAAGGAGGAGCATCTCTAACAGCAAGAGACAGACAGCAGAAGTTCACAGCACTGGTGGCTGAGCTTCAGTATCTTCTGTAACACCAGCACTTCCCATATAAATACATGAAGGGTGATTTGGGTGAATTCTGCCTTTTCTTTATTCTGCTAATAATAAAGAATAAAACCAGACACGTGTCTGACAAGCACAGAAGTGACGACCAGCACTGGGGAAGTCGGGTACAAATCAATGCGTAGCATCACTTGCCATCACCAGAAGCCTCTGAGAGAGGGGCACAGCATTCAGATGAGACAGGGGCCTGTCCAGTTAATTAATTTGGCCTCCATACCCTGCACAAACATAGCAGACCCAGGACCTATTACATTATAAGACCAATTTCTGAAGCCTTTATAGAAAAATGTGGCTCTGAATTATGCTTCAGAGGTTAACAACTAAAGTAGAGCTAAAGCTCCCTCCCTCCTGGCCTGTCTTGGACGTGGAGGAGACGCTGTGTAATTGAGCAGAAGAGGCAAAACCTCTTCCCAGGAGAGGTGGAGGCAAGTCAGCCCCAAACCCTAATTGAGACCTCGGAGACCAGCCTTTAGATGTCAACCAGCCAGACAAGAAATGATTGCTCCTCAGTCATGCTTGGGCAGATCAGCTGGGCTCCCCTTGCACTTGGCTTTGGCAGGGCTCAGGCTGGTAACAGCCATGAGGAAAAAGAAGAAAGGCATAACAGAATCAGGTTTTAGCAGTGGGGCAAAAGAAAGCAGTCAGAAGGACTGACTGCCTGTCCATCCCTGGAAATTTTCTTCAAGGTATTGACTGCTCTATCTGTGTGTGCTCTTACACAGTCCAAGGTCTGCAAGGTAATCTGCTGTGAGGCCAAGTGAGTGTTAGTGAGCTGGGGACTAGTGCCTGCTGGTAAAATTGTCCTGCACTACTGGCAGCACATCTGGCAGCTGCCTCACAGAAGGAAAGGGTCTTCGCCCTCCAAAACAAGGAAGGCACTGGGTGTTAGAGCCACACTCTTCTGAGAGTCTGAAATGCTTGGCTTCAAGACCTGGTCAAGTCAAGGACCAGAGCAGGAAATCCCAAAGTGTCAAAGAAAATCATCTATGTGTCTGTGAGGATGGGGAAGGAAACTGGGCCACTGCCTGGCTCTGTATGCGGGTGGGAAAACCTAGTGGCAGCTGAAGGTTCATGGCGGGAGGAAGGATGGAGCTTCTCTTGCCTGAGGTGGATACTGGCATTTGGAGCAGGGGATGGGAATGGAGATTTTAATTCCTGACCTGCTCTGAAGAAGGAAAGAGCTGACCTGGAGGATGGGGTTGTGGTGTGGGTGGGAAGGTGGTCAGTGTGGGAAAGTCACAGTGTAGATCACATCTTACCCCTCTTCACAATTTATCTCCCTGCTTTCATCTGGCTCTCAGGGATGGTGTTTATCAAGCAGAGGTTTTACCCAGGGCCTACAGGCACATTTGGACAGGTAACACCATCCCTGTTAGATAATCCAGAGAGAGCAAAACAAGAATTTAAAGTGCAAGGGCAAAATAATTGGTTGACGTTTTGCCCATCTCCCGAGCAGCAGCATCCCAGGGGCTGCTTCACACCCCCCAGCTCTGCCGAGGGATGGTCCTGTCATTTTAGTCCCATCTCATGATGTGCTCTTAGCTAATGCCTCAGCAATGTGTCACCAACAGGCACCATGAACATTGCCTTGTTTGGCTCTGGGTGGAAACTTCAAATTGAGGCATGCGTTGGAAGCATCTCCCTGTGGTCCCTCTTGCTTTCCTCCTTTTTTTTTTCCACAGGAATCATGGGAATCTCCCTCTCCTTTCCCTGTCCCAGAGCAGAAGTGTCCCACAGCAGGTCACCATCTTTTTTGCTTTCTGCAACAAATCACACGAGAGTTCTCTGCACCTCCGTGTACCTAAATAATAGGGACAGTTGGACAATATCTTCCTTTTCTCCTGATTTCTAGATTTCTGTAAATAACGTTTTCTCAGTTCTTTCCCCATCCCCCTCCAAGGTCTGCCTGAAAAAACAAACAAAACAAAACAACCCAGCTCTGAAAAGAAACCATTTGGGGTTCAATGTGGATAAACTGCAGGAATTTCTCTTGGTTTCACGTTCCAAATGTTTCGAATGGAAAAACTTCAACCAGATGGCGCCCGAGAGAGCACCTCACAGCTTTGTGTTTTTAAGGACCAGTACAACTTACTGTCAACTGCAGACCAGCTCCTTTCACACTGTTCCTTACACCAGCCCTTAACCAGCAACCTCTTTGGTGGCACAGCTCAGCAATTAAAACCTGCACTTGGGAAGTGATGCCTTTCACTGTGGAAATTAAAGATGTAGCTCCTGAGCTTCCAAACACTTGCACGGGGCTGAGAATCCACTCGAGGGTTGGTCCCCACTGTGGTTTGACAGTAGGAAAGGGGGAGAAAACAGGAGCACGGTGCAACATTTGGCCCTTTGGAGAGAAGAGCTGCCTGTGAGTGCGTGTGCTCCAACTGCAGCCTGGCCTTGGTCTAAATCTTCCCCCCCCGTGCCTGATAAATGATGCTGCAGCCTGAAAGGAAAAAAAAAAAAATACAACCCACTTCCCTCCCCCCCTCCCTTAATTCTTTCTAGTTATTTTTGACAAGCTGGAAGAGAACAGGGGGAGAAGGAAAGGCTGACGCATGTTTGATATACACTTTTGACGGAGCTTTTACTTTATTATGTTTAATTGAAAAGTGTTAACGTCGTCCGACATGAATATTCAGCTGATGCCTTTTGGTGCTGTTCCAGGAGTTACGATCGCCTGTGATTCCACTACGGCTTCTCAGCACGGAGCCCTGTCAAAGCCAGAGTGACAGTGGGGAAGCTATTAATTGAAATAGCTTCATTAATTAGTAATTAACAGCAGGGTAATGACTATGTCACACATCGTATTTCAATGAATGCCCTTCATGTGTTATGGGGCTTTTAATTAAAGAATATGCATTTTAATTAAAGGCAAGTTTGGCCCTTTGGCCTCTGGAATACAAAAGATGTTTCTAACTTTCAAGACTGGGAGGAGGACAGGTTAGTGTGGGGAAAACCAGGATGAGCACAAGTCATTTCAAAGTTAAATCCCTGCCACTGCCGCGCCCAGAGCGCGATACCTGGCTCCAGATGGGTGAGGAGCAGCTGCTGTGTTTGCAGGGTCTGTGTGTGAAGCCAGGTCCACCCAAGGTGTTGCTGGAAGTCACCCTGTGCTGTGCTTCGCAGTGGCCACAGTCGTGTCTGACCAAGGGAAAAGGAAGGTTTGGAGGGGGTTGGAGCAGCTTGAGCACAGGTCCCATCCAGAAAGGATGGGGAGAAGGTACCTATCCCTCCTGAGATGGGCACAGGAGTTGGAGAGGATCATTTCAGTGAGCAAAAGGGAAAAAAATGACAGCACATTTCAGCCTTTGCATATTCTGCTGGTTAGGATTTAGTCCCTGCGACTGGAGTGGGCACAGTGTTGGTTTCCTTGGCTGTAAGCAAGCCCACATATATGCTTGGAAAGGTAATTTGCAGGTTTGAAATATATGGACTAGACAATGAGCATCAAGGGAAAGTTTAGTAAAATAGATCCAAGGTGCCTGAGAGCTATTTACAGTCTCAAGGAAAAAAAAAACCTCAAACCCCTCCAAACAGTAAGAACTCAACCCAACCAGAAACAACCAACAAAAGGGTTGCTTTACATTTTGATCAAAAAAAAGCATTTATGTTTTAAAACCAAAAAACTTCAAACCGTCCGCTTTCAAAAATAAACTCTACTCCCCTGACAGCCCCATCTGAAAGACTGAGGAGAAGCTTCCCAAATGCGATGAGGATTAGCTGAGTGAGGCATTGCATTTCAAAGAGAAAATGGCACATCAAAGGCAGCTCCAGCCTGATATTGAAGTACCCACCCAGGAGGGCTCCTGGAGAATTGGACAAGGCAGAGGTGGCCACTGCTGCTGGGAGCGCTCAGAGAGAAGGTGGGAAGGGCAAGAGGCAGCCCCACAGCTTTCTGAAGGCAGCTGGGGTCTGGATCGGGCCAACGCAGTTTTTGGGAAGCACATCCTGGCTAATGACACCGGGTGGACAGTCACTGCTTTGCCCTATGCTGCTGAAATGGCAGCAGCGTAACCATGTCTTTAAACAACCCTAGAAATTAATTTAATAATGAACTAAGAGCATTTTCAGCCTCCTCACCTGGCCGTTTCCAGAGGGTCCTGTGTGAAGCATCCTTTACCTTGCCACTACACTGCTGGTGTGTCTCGGGGATGGCCGACCCCACCGGGAGCACGGCTGCTCCCTCAGGCCATCGTGTGGTGAGGACACTGTTTCCCTCAAGCAGATTAGATGTCTCAATTTATGGGCTACAGAAGAAACTGTGCTAAAGCTCAGTCATAAAAGCCAATGGTTTCACCAGGAGAAGATAATTTATATGACTATTGATACTAAAATATGACCCTTTTATTACTCCAGAGCACTGAACTCCTCCAGTAGCTCTTTAGCCTCATCGGAGAGGACACAGAGAGAACTGAAAGTCCCTGATACACAACAGCACTAACTGAGCCCACTCTGGATCTCGGGATGGGCCAAACCTTTCCAGACCCCACCAGTACCCCTATGGATGTCATAGCTGGAAACTGGGACACACACATACGCACCAAACCCAGACTGGGTGGTTGTGGTGTGAAAGGAGGAGATGAGGAGGAAATCAGGGTTGGAGCAAAGTGGACTGGGATGGTGAGATACCATCTGCCAAATCCCTTCTGCTGCTCTAAGGAAATGAATGGAGGAAACAAATAAATGTCGAAATTCAGAATTAAACTTTGGAGGAGAGGTTGGGGGAGGGAAAACGTGTGAATCACTCAGGGTATCCAAGTATGGTAATTAATGTTAATAACATTAAATAATTTAAACGGACAAGCAATATTTTATATTATATTTCTTTGGCATTTTTACTGGAGTGACACTGGGTTTGTGGGTTTGTCCTTGTGTCCTGGCTCAGCAAGATCCCATTCCCCGTGAGTAAAACCAAGGATGACTTTGGCATAAGGGGTTGTTTTAAACATCATCTTTTTTTTTTCTTTTCTTTTTTTTTTTTTTTTTAAATATTTTGCAAAGTAAAAATCCAGGTATGAAATTCCTACCCAGGTGTGAACGTAAATTGTACTGACACCAGTTATTTATTTACTTTGCAACAGGAGGTAGTTTGTGCCGTTGTGGGAAGATGGGCCATGGTTAACCTCACCACCACGGCTCGTGCGCGCACGTTTTGCTGTTACGCTGGCTCAGACACTAAGAACAGCATATTTTAAACATATTTTCACCTTTCGGCCCTACATCCATTCAAGACCCCCCTGGCTTTGGTTTCACAACCTGTGCTAAAGTTGCGAGCAAGCTGGAGGGGAAAGTGCCATCCCAATGTGTGTCAAAAGAAGCCTTTGGTTTTACCACGATTGCTTGCACGGTTGTTAAAATGCTGGTGGTGTGCTCAGCTGCGGATAAAACACGGAGATCGGGTTTGCCTCCTGAAGAAGGCTGCTTAAAAAAAAAAAATCATATATGAATTTTTAAAAGGAAAATTCCTCCCTAGGTAAATAAATTTTGGTGGCACACAGAACAGTGAAAGATGCTGTGTAAAAATAAGATTCAAACCTTCATGTTTTCGTTATCTGGCTGGATTCACCTTAGCAGAAAAAAAACCCTAAATGAGTCTTCATTTTCTTCAACTGCTCTAGCAAAAATAAATCCTGATTTAGGGTCAGTCTTGATAGACTAAACCTAAATAAACTGAGCACGTAATGCCTGGATTGTCCCAGTCTTATCCGCTTGCTGTTTGGCAGAGAGATGCTCGGGCTGTTTTTAGATGTAGCTCTTTGCAACTGTGCAGCTGGAAAACTCATCAAAATACAGTCAAATCCCTGCTCAGCTGCAACACACTCAGGGGGAAAGGAGCTTGTCTGCTCTCCATGGGGCATCCTGGCCACAATTTTCCTTTTTATTTGCAGACACAGCAAGAAAGTCCAGCCTGGATGTGGCCCACCCTGTGCAGAGCAGCGTTTGACCCTGACTCATGGTGTCTGCGATTCCAGCCTGATGATGCTCTGGAGATTTCTCTCGCCTGAGAGAAGAGTTTACCATTAGTCTGCCCATTGGGTGCAACTCATTAAGGTAATTGCTATCACTGCCAAAAGGCCAGCCAACGGCTCCTGCCCCCAGCCCAAGGGATGCCAGCAGCCCGGTCTGTGGCCGATGCTGAAGCCGGCTCTGGAGTCAAGCCAGCGCTGCTCTACACTGGGAAGAGCATCATGGCAGAAGACAGACAGACCTGTCCCATTTACAGGTTTAAGTGAAATCCAAACATCCCCACGACACGTGCTGAAAACCTGTGTAAATGCCTGACCTTGCTCTGCTCTCCCTCTGTTGTACAACTCCAGGAGGGGAGCCAACTTGTCCCTTTTTTTTCCCTCTCGTTTTTTCTCTTTTTTCAATACCCTGTTTGTTGTGTACCAGAAGTCGCCTCATCACTTTCAAATCAAATGTCTATTTCCTTTCTGCTCCCAGAAATTAAAATGTGGCAAGGTCTTTTCTTTTTTTTTTCTTTTTCTTTTTTCTTTTCCTTTTTTTTTTTTTTTTTTGTCTGTGTGTGTTTTTGTTTTGGTTTTGAACACCAAGATTAAAAGTTGTTTGAAGAATAATGTTTTCCTAAGTTTTAGCTGACATTCAATTTTAATGACTTTTTAAACAAAGTAACTATTAACTGTGCAGCGTTTTATAGTTTCCTGATGTCTGACAGGTGTTTTTGCCCATGTGGGAAACAGATGCTAATAACATTTTCCCTAATAGCTCATAAATAATAAGCATTTAGCATTTTCCTTTGTATACTGCTCTGTCAATAGCCAATTTACTTCTCAGAAGCCGCAACGTTTTCCTGTCAATCAGTTTTAGCCTCGGGCACTTTTTGGTGATTAGAAACCCCTTAGAGAGTGAGAACTCCAAATTAGTTTTAAATAAAAAATAAGAATATTCATGCTGTTGAACATCTAAAGGTAAAAAAAAAAAAAAAAAGGATCTGGGTACATAAATATCACTGGTGGGGTATTAATACTTCATAGAAATAGAGTGACCAACGGCTCTCAGGAGAAATGAGGCAAAGACAAGCACATGACACAAAGAAAGTCATGTATGCTGGAGAAAAATAACTTTTTATTAAAAACGGAAGTAATTTAGAGGTTTGCTAAAGAGTTTTGACTCTAGGAAAGCTGTACCATCTTCTCATCTGGAAAATCAGTAGCCAATCTAGCAGACCACTTGGTGCCTACCACAGTGCCTCGTTCTTCTGATATGCCTTGGATCGAGTTCTGATGTTTTGTCCTTCTCCAGAAGAAAAGAGGTAAAGCCAAAACCTTTCCCTCTGAGGGCAGAAGGTGCTTGGAGGACCATGGGGACCACATGGAGCAGGGCCCAGACTGCCAGGCTGTTGTCTTCTGCTACTTCATCCCTGTAGAAACCCTCCTTTTTCTACAGTCCCAAGAAGTGTCAGATAAGGGTCCAGGTATCTCCTGTCCGACCTTCTAGGCTTCACAGTAATATCTACATATCTTTCAGGTAAAACAAGTTTTCATAAACTCCATTTAAATCAAATCTTTTTCCCTCAATAATCACACTAAACAGCACTTTGGGAGAGAGAAGAACCTTGTGCTCTGGGATTCAAACCTCTTTATGATGATGGTGTGTCCAGATTTCACATCAGCTTTGCATCACTTCACTTTATCACATCAGCATTCTGGGAGCTTTTGGACTTTCAGCAGGGTTCTGGTCACCGCTGGAGACAGGACACCAATAAGGATGGAGCTTGGCTGAGACACAGTTTGGCCTTTTCTGCATAAATGAGCTGAAATTCATTGATTTCACTGTTCATTAGCCTTACATCATCACATTGCATTGTAATACGCAGCTCTTCCGCCAAATTTATTTTCTCAGTCATTTTGCAAGAGCAATGGAGTGATGCAACATTCGCCAGCACAAAAGGCAGCAGGTTGGTTTTTTTAACAAGAAAGTGCCCTCATTTATTCTAACATATTGACCCGAAACTCTGCGGCACACTGACGTATCTGCAGCCACACCGAATACCATTAAACCCCAAGGGGTCTTAGCTAATCAAATGTAAACATGAATAATGCAGTGACATAAAATGCAGGTACCACAAGACAATGGGTCAGACAGTGGGTTGATTCTTCTGGTTGATTTTTCTCCGTCACTGAAGGAAAAGGAAACTTTTGCCCTCAAATGAAGTGATTCTTCAATCCCTACCATCAAACGTGACAACGGTGACGTGACCCACGTTATTTTTTCCCTTCACGAGCTCATTTTGTATCGGCAGCAGCGTCACATGAACTCCTTCTGAAGTGGCATCAAGGAAACGGTTAATGCCAGCGTTAAATAACTACCCTTGGATTTAACATCAGCACTGAGGTGAAGAAGCCTGGATTTTTCTAAGCAATTCCAGCTGCCTGGTTGCCCATGCAGAAGGCAAACACGTCTGATGTTTCAATTCACATGTGGTAACTTTCTAATAATAGGGGTGTTAATTGAGAGTAGAACAGCTCCAGAGTAGGTGAGCAACAATTAGCTGACGCTCCTGCTTTCACAAAACGCACCACGGCACATCCGTGCGTGGTAGGCTGGGAATCACTTTGGCATATCTAATTTTTAAAGCTAGAAGATGGTTCTTCCGGAAGCAAAAGGGCTTCTGGCAGCAAGCTGGGGTGTTGCGTTAGTGCTCACTGCTCCAGAAGAGTTCCAGCGAACAGCCCTGGCATCACTGACTGTAAGGTGCTGGTTTTTGTTCAACACCTTCTGTTCAATCCCCAACTTGACAATGTCCTTCAAGGAGTCCTTGCCAGGAATAGTTGGATGGAAGAAAGGTCGATGTTTGGTATTGCTGGGATCATAATTCCTTTTCATGGCCTGGGTACTGATGGAGTACCAAAACCTGTGAGAAGTTTTGAGACTCGCTCTCCAGATGGTGTTGGGTGGGAATTGTCACTGCTGAGTAGCTCAGTGTGAAGTGTAAGAGGTTTGAAAGAAACCTGAAAGACTTGTGACACTTTTCCGTCTGTTATTTTTCATTCATTTACTCCTTGGTAATCTTCCCCATTAGTCCCAACCCCCTTATCACTGCTGCTCAGGCTCCCACATGGGAACAGTTCAAGCCTCCTTGGCCAACCTCAGCCTCCTGAGAACGAGGGAGAAGCTCTTAAAACCCATACGCACCCTTATGAGACTTTCTGCTGCATGTCAACGTGATGGAGAGGAATCAGCATCATCCCAGTGAGCTATTTCAGTGCATTTAACCCCAATTCTTTACTCCCCTGTACTACTTGGAAATAATGCCTGGTTTTACTCTTCTCTCTTCCCTCTTTTTTTGGCTTACTACACACCAAATGCTAAACTGCCCCGAACAGCTACCTTGTTAGTTTTTCCTCTCTGAGCAGTTTGGTTGGAACATATGCCATTAGACCTGATGTCCCCAGTTAAAACCCCTGTCACATCACTAAATAGTTTAGCAAATAAAAAATTTTTTAAACACGCGGCCAGATGTCCACATTGACATAGTGCTTAAGGCGTTTGACTGATAAAAAGCCAGGGCCCTTGGTAAGTGGGGATTTAAAAACATGTCCTGAGGCAAGTGTGTGATATTAAAAACATCCTGGGCTCTTTTGTATGGAGATTTGCATACGTTGAGGTTTTAAAGAGAGTGTCCATCTGTCACTGAGCATTCTCCCAATACAACAAAGCATCGATAAATATTTTGAACCACAGTCACTTTTCAGCAGGCACCAGCAAGGAGGCAGGATGGTTTCAGCTGGGATATCCATCGCTTTGTGCAATAAAAGGAGCTGCAGTTTCACTTGGAAGTGGTGTTTAATATTTATGAGGATGACAGCCCTGTACAATTACAGAACTACAACCTGGCCCTTGAGTGATTCCATAAAAAGTATCAGCCAGCCAGAGCAGAAAAAAAATCCCCTCAAGCTTTTGTTCTGGAAAGACTGGTTGCTGGATGTAGCGATGTACTGCGATCGTGCTTCAGCGACTGTGGCAGCCGCTCACAACACACATGGCAGCAGGGCTGCTCCGGCATCTGTTGAAGCGATGGAAAGATTCTTGCCAGCTTTAATGAGCTCTGGATGTGGCTGAATTGTCACCAAAGTGGATGAAATTCATCGTTCTTAGTGTACATGTTGGGAAGAAAGGGTCAAAAATTCAACCGTCCACTGTCCTGTTTAGATCTATTGCATCAGTGATGGGTTTGGCTCCTTGGATTTTAGGGCTCAGTCTGGGATGCAAGCAAGCATACAGTGGCGGCAAGCATGGGGATCAGGATGTTCTCACCTTATGA